>JAKTUI010000010.1:0-293767 GCA_030556595.1 Debaryomyces udenii | reverse complement strand
CAAGATGGTTCCATCTAAGCCAATGTGTGTTGAAGCCTTCACTGACTACCCACCATTAGGTAGATTCGCCGTTAGAGATATGAGACAAACTGTCGCTGTCGGTGTCATCAAGGCCGTTGAAAAATCTGACAAGGCTGGTAAGGTTACCAAGGCTGCTCAAAAGGCTGCTAAGAAATAATCTTGATCATACTTTAAATTAGTTAATTGGCCAATATCCTCGAATTTGTTGTATAGTAAATTTCGAGTATGCCTTCAATTATTATGGTTTCGCTTATTTCTAAGTAATTTTATATAGTTATAATATAATTCTGATTTGAGAATTTTTCAGTAGCCCAATTCATCGCTCTAGTACTACTATACTTACTCGGGATTCTAGTGTGCTCGGATTTATCGTTCGAGCCCCACGGTAATAACACAAAATTAGCGACCCTTATCAATTTTTTCATGTGAACTTTATCAGAGTCAAGACATGATAGGTCCTACCTAGCACTGATACTCGAAAATACTAGAAACAAGGTCTATACTTTTAGTTGGTTGCAATTCATGGAGACAGATATGGAGTAGTTCCATTAAGTCAATGAATATCGTTGATGTAGTGCAATAAAATATATATATATTCCGGAGTCAAGCTTATCCGAGTCAAGTAGGAAAATACCGAGTTAAAAAGAAATATTTTCATTGACTCTGATCTATCTTAGTTTTCATTAGATCCATAGTATATAAGGTAAATGAATCCCAAGGAAAACGTTGCTTTTGCAGTTAGACAAATTATTCATCTTTGCATAATTGAAATATTTATAGAATTTTGTGTTTTTGTTTGAAATACTGAAGATAGAGAAAAGATGTTTTCTAGAGTTGTTGGTAGAGCAGCTCGGACAAGCAGATTGGCCACTTTAACCAAAGCGGTTCCAAGGACGTCATCAAGTTTAAACAGCTCAGTGGTATGCGGAACCAGATTTTTGGCTTCTAAGGCAAATACATCATCAGAATTTTACGAAAAAGTATATAATCCCTCAGCAAAGACGGTTTCGGTAGCAAATTTGGATACATTTGCCAGGCGCCATTTAGGACCTACTCCTGAAAATGTCAAGACCATGTTAGATACATTGGGATATAAGGATTTGGATGAATTTTTGGATAAAGCTATTCCAGAACATGTTTTGTTCAGAAGACCATTGAAAGTGCAACCAGAGCGCGGGTTCACAGAGCTGGAAATGTTGGAGCACTTGCAAGATCTAGCTGGAAAGAATAAGATTGTCAAATCCTTTATTGGGAAGGGTTATGCAGGTACAAAGGTTCCACCAGTTATACAAAGGAACTTGTTGGAATCTCCAGAGTGGTACACCTCTTACACACCATACCAACCAGAAATCTCCCAGGGAAGATTGGAGTCGTTATTAAATTACCAAACCATGGTCACGTCTTTGACTGGCTTAGATATGGCCAATGCTTCGTTATTGGACGAGGGTACTGCTGCTGGTGAAGCGATGTCTTTATCTTTCCACAGTTTGAGAGGAAAGAAATCCAAGTATGTGGTCGACACTGATATCCATCCCCAGACTTTGCACGTCATGCAATCTAGGGCATCTAATATTGGCATACAAATAGTCGAGTTACCGTTGTCCAGCGAGCAAGGTATCAAGGAATTGGAAGAGATTAGTTCTGAAGTTTGCGGTGCATTGGTTCAATATCCAGCAACTGATGGTTCCATTCACAACTATAAAAAGGTCGGTGAAATTATTCATTCAAACAAAGGTCTTTTTGCCATGGCTACTGATTTATTGGCCTTGACATTAATCAAACCACCCTCTGAATTCAAAGCTGATATTGCGTTAGGTACATCGCAAAGATTTGGCGTTCCATTCGGCTATGGTGGTCCACACGCTGCATTTTTCGCAACCAACCTGAAATACTCTCGTAAAATTCCCGGTAGAATTATTGGATTATCGAAGGATAGATTGGGAAGACCAGCTTTGAGATTGGCCTTACAAACTAGAGAGCAACATATTAGACGTGAGAAGGCCACTTCGAACATTTGTACTGCTCAAGCATTATTGGCCAACATGTCTGCTATGTATGCAGTTTACCATGGACCAGAAGGATTGAAAAACATAGCTCTGAGAGTCTATGGCTACACTACTGTTTTAGCAAACGAAATAAGTAATAATTCCAATCATACTATTGTTAACGACAAATGGTTTGATACTTTAACTATCAAATTGGGTGGTGGTGTCAAATCCGAAGAAATATTGAACAAAGCTCTTGAGCACAATATTAATCTCTTCAAGGCTAACGATGACACAGTTTCTTTAACATTCGATGAGACTATTAACGAAAAAGACTTGGTCTCATTAGTTGAAGTTTTCACTGGAAGCAGCCAATATGATGTATCTTCAATCGAAGAATTACCAACTTTGCCAACTGAATTATTAAGAACTGATAAGATATTGCCTCATCCAGTTTTCAATACTCATCACTCGGAAACATCAATGTTGCGTTATTTGCATTTATTGCAATCCAAAGATTTGTCTTTGGCAAATTCAATGATTCCATTGGGTTCTTGTACTATGAAATTGAACTCTACAGTTGAAATGCAATCCTTATCTATGCCAGGATTCAATCAAATTCACCCATTCGCCCCATTGGACCAAGCACAAGGTTACAAGCAGTTGGTAGATGAGTTCGAAAAGGACTTGAATGATATTACTGGATTTGACGCTACTACCAATATGCCCAACTCCGGTGCGCAAGGTGAATATACTGGTTTGTCATTGATCAGACAATACCACAAGTCTAAAGGCGAATACGAGCAAAGAAACATTTGTCTTATACCAGTTAGTGCACACGGTACAAATCCTGCGTCTGCTGCTATGTGTGGCTTGAAGGTCCTTCCTGTTAAATGCTTGAGCAATGGTTCTATCGACTTGGATGATTTGAAAGCAAAAGCTGAGCAACATGCGAAGAACCTTTGTTCTATTATGATTACATACCCTTCAACTTACGGTTTATTCGAGCCAGGTATCAAGACTGCCATTGATGTTGTTCATCAACATGGCGGTTTGGTTTACTTGGATGGTGCAAATATGAATGCTCAAGTCGGCTTAACATCGCCTGGGGACTTGGGTGCTGATGTGTGTCATTTGAATATTCACAAGACTTTCGCATTATCACACGGAGGTGGAGGACCTGGTCAAGCACCAGTCTGTGTTAAGGAACATTTGAAACCATTCTTGCCATCTCACAATTACTTCAAAACCCCACATTCTACTAAGGAATCTATTGAAGCCGTAAACTCTGCTCCTTACGGATCTGCCTCGGTCATCCCAGTTTCATACTCATATATCAAGATGTTGGGCGCCAAGGCTTTACCATATGCATCGACAATTGCCATGTTGAACGCCAACTATATGTTGGACAGATTGAAGGATCACTTCAAAATCTTGTTCGTGGACCACAGTGCATCAACAAACGAAGGATTGAAGCATTGCGCTCACGAATTCATTTTGGACTTAAGAGACTTTAAGGCTGTTGGCGTCGAAGCAATTGACGTAGCAAAGAGATTGCAGGATTATGGTTTCCACGCGCCAACTATGTCTTTCCCAGTGGCAGGTACATTGATGATCGAACCAACCGAATCCGAAAACTTGGAAGAGTTAGACAGATTCATCGACTCTTTGTTATCCATCAGAAGGGAAATCGAAGCCTACGCTAACAACGATCCAGCAGGTATGGTCTTGAAAAACGCTCCTCATTCTTTAGATGATATAATCTCTACTAGCCAAGCCGACTGGGAAGCTAGGGGATACACCAGAGAACAAGCTGCATACCCATTACCATTCTTGAAGACCAACAAATGCTGGCCTGCGGTGTCGAGAGTGGATGATACATACGGTGATATGAATTTGATGTGCACCTGTCCATCAGTCGAAGAAGTTGTTGCAGATCAAAATTGATTGTTTCATTTGCATACATAAATCAAGTACTCTAGAATAACATATACACTTATATACACTGATTTTCGTATTATAGCTAAAGCTTAATAGATGTTTCGAACCAAGAAACGGCTT
This sequence comes from Debaryomyces udenii, assembly GCA_030556595.1. Lineage (NCBI taxonomy): Eukaryota > Fungi > Ascomycota > Pichiomycetes > Serinales > Debaryomycetaceae > Debaryomyces > Debaryomyces udenii. The sequence continues at coordinate 289,700 of JAKTUI010000010.1, read as the reverse complement.
AAACGTAATAACATTGTGTCACGTGACACTTAGCCAACTCAGTAAGATAGGGTCTCAATTCTTCAGATGTTGAGGAAGTTGTTGATTCTTCATATTAGATCAATTGTATTAGTAAGGCATACTATAGGTAGGATGGAGTGGAACAATTCTAATAAATTCAAGAGGAGCTCTGGGTCAGTGGGAATGCCATATGTGCCTAGTGGATATGGAACTTCATATGTTAATCCACAACAACAACGAACGCAATTTTATAGTAACTACCATCCGTTACTTCCACCAAGTTCAGGCGCAGGTAGTGGAACGGGAATGAACGGTGGAGGATATAGTATAATGGATCGACAGTGTTATTACCTATCACCATACCCGTTATACTGTTCAGACTGGGCATATTTAGCAGCAGGTGATATGGACTGTATTGCATTGAGTTCGTACAAGGAAGGGTTTACCAACAAAATTCAGGTTGTGCATGGACTTAGCTATGGAAAAGAAGCCACAGGGAATAGCGGCGAAGTAGACGACGAAGGGATCATGAACTCGCCCTCGTCGCCAGCTAGTAGCTACAGAGATGGAATCGAAGGCTTTGATTTTCACAAGGTGGCAGAAGTGTCTGTAAATTATCCAGTAACCAACTTGCAATGGGACCCGTCGATTTTTAACGTGGGGACAGGGATTGCGGAGAGGCTCGCGGCCTCGCTGGAGGTATTACGGCTCTACAAAGTGGACCACGATTCCCTCGACAAGAACAACGACTATACATTAACCCAGACACACACATTGGCCAACAACACGGCTACATCATCGTCATCTACAGCGTCATCCACTCATTCGAACAATGCGGCCGATGAGGACGTCAACACATTTCCCCCTGTCACATCGTTTGATTGGAACAGGCTCGATCCGAACATTATAATAACTTCATCGGTGGACACAACGTGCACCGTGTGGGACTTGAACAGGTCGAGTGTGATACCAGATCCCGCTAGCGTAGATGGAGGCACCACCGATACTGCTAGTGTCAAAACCCAGTTGATTGCTCATGACTCAGAGGTGTTTGATGTCAAGTTCATCCACAACTCCACCAACATCTTTGCGTCGGTGGGAAACGATGGTTCAATGCGAGTGTTCGACTTGCGTTCGTTGGAACACTCAACCATCATCTACGAACCGCCGACTCCCCCAACCCCCTCCACTGGTGCCACTGCATCACCTCTACACAACTCTAGGGCCCTTCTCAAACTCTCGCCGTCCAGAATCGACCAGCATTACTTGGCCACCATCGGTGTAAATTCAAACCAGATTATCATCATCGATATGCGCATGCCTGGCGTTCCCGTGGCCGCGCTCGATGGTTCCTTGGCCGGTGCAACATCCGCAGCTGTCAACTCCATCTCCTGGCATCCCTCCACCAATTGCCTCCTCTCCGGCGGTGATGACTGCCAGGCTCTTGTATGGGATTGCAACAACTTGAGTTCTCTGCCTGCTCCTGCCTCCAAAAACACCCCAGCTGGTCTGTCCCCTGAAATCACCTCCGTCATTGATACGCCCGTTTTGGCTTATCAGGAAGACCTCGAAATAAACAACGTCTGCTGGAGACGGGATCACGGTGATTGGATGGGAATAGTTAGTGGTAAGGGGTTTCAAGCCGTGCTGGTCTAACGTTTTTCAGATTATATACCATAGCTTATAAAACTTAAAATATTACCATCTTGGGCAATTTCCTGTGGTGAAGCTTAGTTTCATGTATAGAAAATGCAAGGAGGTAGTGATGAGCCGCACACGCCTTACCCTCGTAGGAATGTTGATGGTCACAACAATATGCAGGATAGAAATAACTAATCTACTACGGGATGAAAAAAATTCTATAAATATCCCATATATATTATCGCTAAAAGAAGAAGATTGTAGATCTGGGAAGAAATAATTGAATAATAAGGCCGAAACCAAAAGAGGTCTACTGAAGAAGCATAGCATTAATTTTACAAGCATTTTTCAACAACAGACTTGAACAGAATTCGAATTAATACCCACAGTGATTCGAGTGATAAAAAGAGATAGAGAATAGACGACAAACACAGTACAAGTTCAAGAAAGCATTGATAATGTTATATCACGAATTGGTATTTGGCAACGTGCGGACAATGTTTCGACGGGATGACAATGGGCAGGATGTAGGGTTCGAAGCCGATAAGGGAGGAACCAATACAACGGCTGCTTCGTCTGACGGCAGTCCTTCAACCGAAAAGTCATCCACCAGTTTACCTAGCAACACACCCAGTTCAAGCACGAGCCAAGGAACAAGCGACTCGATCACCACTTCGTCTGAAAAGCCACTGTCAAGCAGTGCGAGTCCTAGTAGTGGATTAAGCAGTAATCCTGTGTCAAGCACCAGCTTCAGTAGCCTGTCTTCTGAGACACCGCTGATGCTGACGCAACTGGCCAGCTCGAAACTGACGGAGTCAGCTAGCTCTTCGTCTAGCAAAATTACGACTCTGGCCTCTTCGTCATCAGAGTTGTCATCGAAGCAGCTGTCATCGTTTTCATCCTCGTCGCTGCCATCATCGTCATTTTCATTGTCGTCGCTGCCATCATCGTTGCAGGTTTCATCATCAAAATCTGAAAGGCTGTCTTCTAGCAGTACGCACAGACTGTCTAGCAAAAATCACGCATCATCGTCATCGAGCCCAGAATCATCGCCATCGCAGTCGGCTAGTCATGCCTCAAAAACTAGACACTCCTCCAGCAGGACTTCGAAACTGTCGAGTTCTTCGGACCATACTTCGAGCCATTCCTCCAGTTCTGAAAAGGCAAGTAGTCACAGACATACTACTGCCGCCCCTAATACGTCTGCAAGTCGCTCATCTTCGTACTATTCGACAATCACAAACTCAGACACCACACTCACTACTTTGATCACGGTTCCCACCTCCGCGAACGCAAATCCAGATAACTCCCACGAGACGAAAAACGCCAAACTTATTGGTGGTTTGGTGGGCTCCATTGGTGGTACCATTGTGATCGGGCTCCTTGTAGCCTTATTTTTGTTCTTAAAGAAACGGAAGAAGATAACTAACCAATCTCCGGACTTCAACGAAGACTTATCTGGTGATTCTGAATCTTACAAGGATAAGTCTGGGTTTAAGAAGATATTTGGTTCCAAAACCCCCACTATTGGTGGCGTAGCGGGAATGAATGATATAGAACGTCAGAATGATACTTCGATGAATCGCGAGAACGAACATGAGGATGAAGATACCGATTTTGAATATCGCGGTGTAAGCAATAATAATAATCTTGATAGTGTGTTCAAATCTGCTACTGCTACCAACTCCACTGGCCAAAATACCGCCTTTGGCAGCGCAACTCACACTAGAATGAATTCGGTGGGAAATCCTTTGAGTATACCCCACGCGACTGAGGAATCTCGAGAGTCCGACCCTTTTATAGCTCATAATCGTATGAGTTCAGATGATACTGAATATTTCAACCCCTCGGACTACGGTCTAGAGGAAGGCATACCCCCTGCTAATAGAGGTAATATTTTTGGTGATGAGATACACAGCAATAATTCCCGTTCGAGATTTCACGAGGAAATAATTTAATTTGATTTTGATTCTTCATTATTTCAATTCTCTTTACATATACATATGCATTCCTTGAGTAGCTATTTACAATTTGGATGGAAATATAGATTAATTTAGGTATAGCAGTGTCTTGTAGTTGTACTTCATAATTGCTCTGCATACAAGTATTTTTTTTCTAGCACATTTTTGATAATTTTTCAGCAGTTAATTCCTACTAATAAGCAGAAGTAACATTGTATTGGGCCTTACAATTATTAAAGATGTCTGCTAAGAATATAATGGTTAAATTGATTGTGGGAGCTGGACAGGCAGCTCCAGCCCCTCCAGTAGGGCCAGCATTAGGGTCCAAGGGGGTTAAGGCTATAGACTTTTGTAAAGAATTCAATGCTAGAACAGGTAATTATCAACCAGGTACTCCAATTCCATGTTTGTTAACAGTGAGGCCAGATAGATCATTCACCTTTGAAATGAAGTCGCCACCAACGTCCTGGTTACTCTTAAAGGCTGCACAGGCAAAGAAGGGATCAGATAAGCCTACACATAACATTGTGGGAGAAATTTCGTTGAAACATGTGTACGAAATAGCTAAAATTAAGAAAACTGACGAAAGACATAAAGAGGTTGACATGCAAGCAATTTGTGGTGCTATTATCCTGACGGCAGAGGTTGTCGGCATCAAAGTTGTTCCTTAATCTTGCAAAAGATTTGCTTGTAAATTAGGTTAGATTTTCCATGTACATATTCAGAAGCGTCATATATAAACGTTAAATGTAAACTATTCGTCTATTAAATGTATTTAAGAGAGTAAATGATAATAAACTAAGTCTCTTACGTGTGCCAGGCTAATGTAATCTGAAAAGTTATTATTTTTTCTTGTTCTTTTCAAAAGCAGCTATATGAGCTTTTGATTGTTCAACTTGTGTGTGTTCGTGATCATCGCAGTTAACGACGCGATATGTAGTTGCCCCATCTAAGTTAAATTTATCCTCAGTACAGCACATACTCACAGATGATAACCATTCATCGTTAAAACATTCTTCTATTGCTATACGGCAGGCCGGGGCCAATTCCACCATTCTGCCAATTAAAGAACGACAATCTTCTGGCAATGCGAGCAATAATCTACCTGCACCCGACTCAGTCGACGTATGTGATTTACCTAGAGAATCAGAGCCTTGAGAATTGTTTGAAGACGAGTTAGATATCGAAGCAGAATTCATCGCTTGGTTAATATCGTTAATATCTAATGGAAGGCCATTAAAACTGCTTTGTTCTGGAGTTTTCTTCAACATCTCACTGATTGGAATCAACTCGCCTCTACTGGCGAATAGTTTGAAACTGTTATCAGATAACTTTGGGACTTTCCAAGGAAATTTTTTTAATATCATACAACAGTAAATTATGGCAGCAGACCACACATCCACTGGTCTTGGATCATACTTATTGAAAACACAAACCTCAGGTGCTAGGTATGGATCTGACCCTACTATGCCTTGTGACTCGATTAAAGTCTTCGTGAAAGGATAGGAAAAAACTACTGCTGACCCGAAGTCAATGAGCTTTACTATGCCATTAGTATCGATCACACAATTATCAAGTTTCAAGTCTCTATGAGCTAAACCCATTGCATGCAAATAATTAATACCAGACAAAATTTGCTTAAAACAACAATTTATTTCTTGTCTCGACATTTTATTTGACATAACGATTGCAAATAGATCGAAATCACAGTATTCCATTACCTGTAAAATCCTTTCATTTTCGTAACAAATTTCAATTGTCTCGATAATGTTTGGATGCTTCAAAGTAGAACCGATACAGTATTCTCCTGTGATCTTTTTGGCATAATCACGCTTGGATTCATTTTGATATTTAGTCCTAAACTCTTTCACTGCAAAAACTTTTTTATCTGACAACCTGGTCACTAACTTAACAGCTCCACCGGCACCAGCACCTAAGCTTTCGCCAAATTTACCATATCTCTTTGAAAAGGGTAGTTGCAGCTGTGGATTGATTAGAGTCAGAACGGACCCTCTTCTTTCTTTTTGATAATTCAATTTGTTTTGTATAGTCGACGATGATCTGCTTACTGACGCCAAACTACTCGACATACCTGTACTTGGAGAATGGGAATATGATGCATTTGACGAAGAGGCAGTAATAGGTTGACCATACGAACCAGGTTGGAAACTATTTGTAGGTGTACTATTGTCACCTCCGATAGGAGCACGCTCACTACCATTGGACCTCAAGGAGGATGACAAGTTGGAAATAGGAGCCACCTGAGCTGAATTCGCAGGCGCTTTTTTGAAGAAACGCTTCAAATTCGCCATAGAGTTATGCCTTGAAGGAGCCGCATATGAATTTGCCGATTCAGAAGATGAAAGGGAGGATGGTGAACTCACAATAACGGGGTTGTTGTAGTCCAGGTAGGAATTGTTGTAAAACGAACCCAAATCAGTTGAAGACGAAGGCTTTCTGTTCTGATTCTTATTCTTCGAAGAGAAGAAGTAAGACAAACCAGACTGGGATGAAGACTTGCCTGCACTATTAGAAGATGCCGCAGCTTGAGCATGCGCATGGGCTTGCGCCACTCGCTGCTTTGATACAACAAAACGAGGTTCGATCGAAGCTGAATTGACCTGTGGTGATTGAATATGAATGGATGAAATTGGCTGACCGTTCGGCAAGTTCGGAATATGTGATGCATCTTGAACGTTATTTGGAAAGGTAGGACTTGCGTTTGAATAGCTCGAAGGATTTGCAAAATTGGAAGCACTATTCCCGTTATTGCTACTGTATGAGCTAGATAAGTTCCCTCTACCACCTGGAGCACTGTACGGAATAGAGGACGATAAGCTTTCTCCGCCATATCCACCCGAGGTCAAAAAAGATGAGTGTGATATTGAGCTTGCTCTATTATTTCTCGGACTAGCAGTGACAGGAGGCTTGATTGGAGTATCTCTATATTGAAATGCACTATTGCCATTATTTCTACCACCTTGTATTCTGGGAGACTCAGGAATCAAAAAAGAACCTTCGGTAGTGTTTCCAGGGGATGGGTAGAAACCGTTAATAACCTGCGGTTGACCGGCATTTACCCCTTTACAAAACTTACTGTTAATAGCAAGAGGTGCACTAGCGCCCTCATCCTCTTCTTCTACTCGGTTCTGCAGTATTTCCATCTCACTCACTTCGGTTATTCCTTGCGGATGGTGTGACAGCGTAATTGTTTCGCTCGTGGAATCCAACGATGTTTGTGAGTGATTATTCGAAAGTATTGGGGTCACATTATTTGAATTCGATTCGTTTAGCAACCGTGTCAACGAACTTACAGGTAGCTTACCATTTGTAGCTCCAAAATTAGGTTTCTCTAAATCCATGATTCTCTTTCACTTCTCGTTCGTCCTAAACACGTTGGTAAAATCTAATTGACTCTGTTGAACAATGAAGTTAATATGTATGCTTTCAATTATTTTCTCGGATGATTGAAGAGTCCGTCTTAGAATGATACCTAAGATGACCTGAGGTACGTCTGTTTGATTAGTTAGGTGTAAAATAAACCCTGCTTGATTTAATAGTCCTTACAATTTCCTCAATTTTCTTTTGACAGCTTAATGGCCGAATCATTTTTGATAAGCGCGTGATCTACAAAATTGATAGCGAGATGTCAACTATTTTAAATAAATCTAACGATAGAGATAGCTAAAAGATCATACCTATATGTATATAGTGGGAATCCAGAGAGAGGGAAATACTCAGTCACTCTTTGTAGATTTCTTTGATTTCCGTTTAGATTTTGATTTAGCATCAGGAATTGAGGTAGTTTTCTCGGAAGCGGGAAGACTATCAGAAGCGTTGTCTTGCGGGAATAATGGTGGTTCTTGGGTATTGGAGGTAGGCATACCCATCAGATTTCTTAAAACTGAAAGTTTTGCTTCCAATTCTTCGGGAGATTCGGGCTTTGCATAGATATCGTTTCTCCTATCAGCCTCCTTTTGCTGGGATCTTAACTTTTCGGCCAATGGCTTTTTTGAATCGGCAATCTTTTCCTGCTTCTTTCTCTCAATGGCCGAGTTTTTTTCTAAGGTCTCGAGAAGCTTTTCTGTCTCGTCGAATAACGCTTTCTGGGCGTCCTCATCGCTGAGCTCTTTTCTGGAAGGCTTCAAGATCTTGCACTCCTGAATTACGTTGCCGCCATCGATTTCTCTAAAGATAGGCGCTGCCAACGCAAATAGCACCGACTGGGCACCCTGAAATGGACTTTTGAAAAAAATATAGAAAATCGGGAACAAGATGAAATACACGAAAAGTCCCCATACAGATCCCATAGACAAGAAACGTCTAGTGGATGGAGTACGCATCATTCCGGGGTTAACCAAATTGATTCTGACGTTACAGGGAGCCTTGTCCTTCCTTTCAAATTTGTTTAACCTTCGTTGAAATTCTTTAGCAAACATTCCCAACATCAACTTTGAGGCCCCGTAAACTTTCCATGGTTCTCGCGTTGGGTATCTCCTATTTAACCAAAGCGTATCGTCCGTATCCAAAATCCCGAGTGCTTGTGAAACACATGTAACTATTACAATTCTCACATCTCTATCCGGAAGCTGGATCTTCAATGCGGGCGAAAGCAATGTCAACAAATGGTAATGTGCCAAATAATTGATACCCATTTGCCTTTCTACTCCATCCACCGTAACTTGTCTGCTTTTTCCCACAGGGAGTCCTTCTGCAGCGCAACATATAACTCCGTCCATTCTTCTGGGTGGTTGATTGTCCAACCATTTGGTAGCAAACTTTCTGATTGAATACAATGAATTCAAATCACATTCTTCTGCATAGATTAGAAAATTATCGCTTTTCTCCCTCAAGTCTTCCACGTATTCCACTATCCAGCTGTCCTCTGTCGACCTCACTAACAATATTAGTTGTGCACCTTTACAGGCTAGCTCATATGCAAGGGCCGCTCCCATTCCGGAGGTACCTCCAGTCATGATGAAAACTTTACCATGGTAATCCCTTTCCCATGTATTAGTGGCTCCTCCAAAGTAGTACTTAATCCCTCCAAGTGTTAACAATGCAGGCGCATAAGTTTTAACATATTCCCACCCAGGAATCGTATCTGGTCCTTCAAAAATGGCTTGTCCTAATATATCGAGTGGCATATTTGTGGCTTGTGATACTAAGAGTCTTGCATTCACTCAATAATATGTGTTTCTCTGCCAATGCTTTATATACATATTCTAGTTACTTTGAGTGTAGAACGCGTGCACATAAATATTCGTTACTTTCCATCTCATCGATCGCTACATTTTTTTTTCAACATAGTAGTTGACGACTTTATAAGACAGAATTACAGAGATAAAGATGGAAGAGTCCGTATTATACATAGCAGAAGGAGATCCAGCGGACAAGCATTCACAAGAATCGTTTGGACATTCGGTATCTGTACATTCTTCACTGCAGCACGCTGGATTTCGACAAGCGGACTGTGCACAACATGGGGCGGCATTGACAGGAATAGGCTCGGGTGAACGTTTATTTGTAGCAAGCCCTAATAAGGCATTGATTAATGTGTATTCTTGGGGAAAAGAAAGTGCTGATCAAAGGATTCCGATACCAGAACAATTATGCTGCTTGAGTCTATGCAAGCACCCACAAGCAACAGGAGGAGCAGAGCAGACATATGAACGCAATTTGCCAGGTTTCCGAGTTCCGTGGCTATTAGCGGGTGGATCCAAGAGTGGGAAAGTATACATATGGGAGTTAGCATCAGGAAATTTAATATGCGTGAAAGATGCACATTATCAGTCTGTGACAGTGCTTAAATTTTCGAAGTGTGGAACATTTTTGATAACTGGAAGTGAAGATGCAAGGTGTATGGTGTGGAGGACAGCCGATTTGATTTCAGTCTACAACAAGGACGAAGAGTCGAATTCTGGTATCAGGCCATTTGCTTCGTTCACTGATCATTCGTTGCCCGTTACAGATTTGGTGATTTCGGAGGCTGGAATTATTAATGACTTGAGATTATACACTGTTTCTCGTGATGGCACATTAAGAATATATGACATATTGACAAAGTCCCTTTTGACCACCTTTGTATTCCCATCCGGGATTGAATGTGTTACCAAGGATCCGGCAAACAGAGCATGCTACGTGGGTCTAACCAGTGGTCTTGTAAGAACCGTTCCTTTGTACCAAATAAATACTAGCACTTCTGTATTAGAAAGTATTGGAGGAATTGGGAAAATTGTAACTTTAGACAACGATCCAGATTTGACAAACACCCTTGTCCATCACCAACAAAATGTTAATCACGAACTGTTGCATAACTCATTGAACAAAGGCTCCTCAAGGGAGGATTCTCCTCCTGTTTCTGTCAAGAGGATAGCCATTACAATGGATGGCACAAATTTGGTATCCGGAGATTCAGCCGGGAGGGTATTTGTGTCTGACATCGTTACCAGACAGGTTATCAAGGCTTTCACTCCTTGCAAGACAGCTATCTCGTATATCCAAATAAACTCTTGCGTTCCGGAAAACCTTTCAAACTCGAATTATGCATCTGCAAAGCACGAAAAAAGACACCGGTTGATTCCCCAATTCAAAAGAGTTCTTGCAAGTTCTGATCCGATAGAGCACCGTTTGTACATGGAAATACCCAAACAGCCAGAAATAGACGAGGAATTCGAAGGGTGGTTGGCACGTAAATCAGAAGAAGAGTTGGAGTTCAAGAACTTATCACATATTAAGTCATCAGTCACAATAACTAGATCGGATGGTAGCGACAATAAAGTCAAAGAGCTAGAAGAAAAACTAGCAAAAGTATCAAGAGCATATACTGACTTAAGAAGTAAGCATGAAGAGTTGTTCGAGGAGCATAAGAAACTACTCAATGAATGAACATACAAAATGGTTACCATCAAATGTAACTGCTATTAGAACATATAAATCAACTTAATAAACACATTTATTATTTGCCTGGTGATAGCGGTCTATTGAATCCCTTGCTCCTATTCATGTATTTCCGATATTCTGTTTTACTCTCTCTTTTGGCACTTCCTCCTTTTGTTCCTTTAACATGTTTACCTTTTGTAGTTCCGAACCCCCCAAATCCCATTAAACTTATCATATCGTCATCTTCTTCCTCCAAAGGACTCATGTCAACATCCTCATCCGTGCTCCTTTCCTTTTGGCGCCCTCTGCCATCTTGCTCTTGTCTATACTCCGGAAGTTTGATCGTATTATTATAAGACGAATTCAGCAACGGTAGGTCTTGTAGTGACGTGTTATCCTTCTTATACAAATCAGACTTGTGTACTTTGTCAGAAGATCGCTCATTGGACCTATCTCTATACTGATGTTTCTCGTTTTCTCTCAATTGAGAGGTTGTTGAAAAGGGTGATGCACTTGACTTATGTGGCAGCCTTGACCTCGATTTTGACGGACTCCCTTTTGATTGGCTTGGGTTGACATTTATTATTATATTTCTGTTATTTTTCTCACTCATATCTCATGTAATACCCACTCTCTTAGCGTAGTGGTTACCCTAGAGTTCAAATCATTGATAACATACATAGTTAATGAGATTTCAAGAGAGATGGCCATGTCACGTGCACGGTTTTTATAATTTTTCAAATCTATAATAGAAGAGACTGATGATTTCATTGTGATAGGCAATATATACGCAAGATGTCGGAAGAAAATAAGCTAACCAAGAAGCAAAAGAAGGCCTTAGAGTTTCGTCAGAAGAAGACGAAAGACAATGAAACAGGAGAGCCTTCAGCAAGTGGTAAAGCGGATGAGAAAAAGAGACCCATTGATACAGATGAGGTAACTGAAGGAGCAGAACAGCCTAAGAAGAAAAGAAAAACAAGAAGAGGCAAGAAAGGCAAAGGAGTGAACGAAGGAAAAGGACCACGGTTTATTTTGTTTGTTGGTAATTTGCCTTACGACATACGCCAGGAAGAGTTGGTAGCACATTTCAAGAATTCTAATCCTAATAGAATAAGAATCAGACAAGATAAAGGAATTGCATTTTTGGAATTTGACAACGACAACAAGGAAATCCAGCGGAAGATGGAGTTAGCTTTGAGAATGCACCATAGTATGATAAGAAACAGAAAAATTAATGTGGAGTTAACGGTAGGCGGAGGAGGAAATTCAGATTCCCGACTTAATAAATTGAAAGAGAAGAACGAAAAGCTCCAAGGGGAGAGAAGAGAAAGAGTAACTAAGGAAGGGACCGGAAAGAAGACCGCAGAAGTTCCAGCAGGTGTTCATCCGTCAAGGGCATCGCTCTTAAGCTAACGGTTATTTGTATACTAGAACCTAGATTTAGGCATAACATAATGTGCAATCTTTATATTCGAAATAATACAATATATAATGTCTAACAGTAAAGCAGAATATGATAGAATAAACCATACCGGAAACAAACCCAAAAAATTAGTATAAAATAAAGAAAACTATTAGTACAAATTAGAAAGAAACGTGGAAGCGAAAAGAAGTAAAAGGAATGTTTATGCTGTTTATAAAATCGTACACTTCTTCGCTTTCCGAGCTTTATTCTTTCTTGTTTGTGACGCTTTCGTATTAGGGCTTGCCGCAACACCTTGGTCGACTTTGGTGGTGTCATTCTTTATTGGTGGATCCAACACGGCTCTGATTGCATAGTCGAATATCTCTTTCACACCAACCTGTGTGGCAGCGGAGCATTCCAAGTAATCAACAAGACCCAAGTCCTTCACCAACTTTTTTGCTTGCAAAGGTGTCACTGGCTTTTGATTCTTGTCGCGCAACTTGTCCAACACATCCAATTCGTCTCTCAAATCTGCCTTGGTGCCCACCAACAAAATTAGAATGTCTTTGGGCGAATGGTGGTAAATTTCAGGAATCCACTTCGACCTAACATTTTCAAACGAATCAGGACTCACGACAGAAAAGCAGCACAAAAATATCTCCGTTTGAGGATAACTCAATGGTCTCAATCTATCGTACTCTGACTGTCCAGCAGTGTCCCACAACCCAAGTTTTATTGGTTCTCCGTCAATCATCACCGACGCAGAGTAATTGTCAAACACGGTTGGGATGTAGTCGTTCGGAAAAGTGTTGGTAGTATACGAGATCAACAAGCATGTCTTACCTACTCCTCCATCTCCTACGACCACTGATTTGATGCTTCTCATAATTTCAAATTTTTTTTTGTCTTCTGTCTACTGAGTTAAATTTTTTTTTCAGTGGATAATTTTCGTTGATACTTGATTAATTCAACGTCACTCCAACTTTTTTTGTTCCCTTTCAATGAGCTTGAAGAATTTGCTTGTATTGTTATTTTTACACTAAAATATCCGTGATTAAAGTCCAATTGCCATATATATACCTTACGATTTCAAGTGCCTATTTCATTACCAGCAGAAAAAAATTCACGACATTGTTCCTACTCCTAGTGAGATGTCGCAGTCAATGTGTCACATGATATTACCAATAATCAACGATATTAGATTGCAACAATAGCGTTCAGAATTTACGTCAAATGGTGAAGAGACATTGTAGCATAGTCAGTAAAGGGCTGCAAGTATTGAAGAATAGGAAGGTCGCTATTTCAAGTGAAGAAATTCAGCATATCTGCCCTTGAAAAGTGAGGATGAATACGCGCAGCAACCAAGCATCCAATGCATAATAATACTATACTAGTGCTCTTGTGCTAACATAAGCTCATGCGTCTTTGGATAATCCGATATACGGATACATTGTCAAAACGACATATGGAAAAATAAGAATCTCTATCAGAAATTGGTGTCTTTTGATGTGCAATTGGTATCCCATACCAGATTTCTCTTAGAAGTAGATTGGCGCAGAGTAAGATATGCGGCAGCCTGGGCGGCTGCTGTCCAGGGAGATGCTACCGCTAAGAGTACCATCCCATCTAGGACGTAAGACGGCGATGCGGCACGTGACATTTTATATGGGGCCTCATTGAAAAATTACCAGAGGCAATATGCCACGAGCCATCCTAGAGACAACGAGCCAGAGAAAGATTTTGAACATCAGATATGGCATACAAAGACATTGTTCCGGTTGGAACAGCATTGATTATTGGAGCTACGTCATTTGGATTGGGAGTAGTGTATGCCAACTTGCCATACGACGTCAACACGTTATGGAGGACCGATGGCCCAGAGAACTCGTTTTTGACATCATTGACTCATTATAGTACCTGGGGCAATTCCCCAAGCTATGTGCACTATATTTTTCATTTTGTAATGGCTTTGGGGTTCATTGGAGCGTTTATCAAATTATACAAACCAAGCGAGGATGCCAAGTATTTTGAATATGGGACTTTGTTCTTGTACATGTTAGCAGTGATCATTTACTTGACCAACTTGAGAATTGGTATCAACAGCTGCTTGGCCGGCGATTGGGGTGAGGTTGACATGCCTACTGGGATCAATGTCATGGCTGCATCCCAAGTAATGATCGTGTTGGTATTATTCGGAGTATTGTTGCTACAAGGAGGATTGTACTACGCCGAGTGGTACGATGCTAAGTTGAAGGCTAAGTTTTTCCAAGAGGAGGCCGAAAGAGAAGCTCAGTTAGCTAGCTCCAATGAACCGGCTGCTATCGAAACTGAGAAGACAAAGGGTGCAAAAAGTGCTTCCACAGGTGTTTCCACATCTTCCACCAAACCAAAGAAGAGATCGAAATAGATTAATCTAAGTTTACAGCTGTATAAGGATCGGCGCCTGCCTCCAATGCTATACTATTGTCTTTAGTCTTTGTAGACATCTTTGTAGAGCCAACACTGGAACCAGCTTATATGCAGGCAAAACATTTAACCAATTAAACTCTTTCAAGTCTCAATTATTTCATCATTAGCCATAAGTATACTAGTAAAGGACAGCCTAGTTTAATTCATCAAACGTATATAAAAAGGAACATGACTACCGATAAAGTTTGGGGAGACTACCCAGTCTACTTCAAGCAGCCTATCAGAGTACGTACACTTTGAACGATAGTGATATAGACGAGAAATGAAAAAAAAGTTGGTAAACATAAACCAAAAAACTTTGAGCTACACTGTGTGGAAAGACATCAGTGGAAAAGATTACGACAATGAACGGCCTCTAGTCTCAGATCATTGAGGATTCTAGACGGTGAACAGGAAATTTTTCATTTAAACTTTTCAACCTAAAGCGACCATACTAACATTATACAGTGGGTGAAATACCATGCACACACCAAACCACATTTCGTCTGGGCTGTGGGTTTAGGATTGTCGGCACCATTGTTGATGATGGTGACACCTATAAGAAGAAAGTACTTGTATGCTGATCACGAGCCAATTCCAAAAGTATATCCATTACCTACTAGAGCAAGAGACCCAAACTTGGCTGGTTTTGATGACGAGTAATTTTTAGTACATGGTGCTCAACATCAATACCACTTGTCATAGATTGGTTTGCAAGATGGGCTACATTATCTATTTTGAAGTGCCGACTACTTATTCCACAAGCACGGCCAATACTCCATCTCGAGCCTCATAAGTACATTTAAACAATCACACCTCTTTAACCACTAGAATCCAGTTTCCGGTGGCCCATAATATACATATTGTATTGCTGAAGAATCCTTCCAGTAGCTAGATACAGAAGAAGAGCTTATGTAATTGTGTTGTAGCCATGTCGTGCACAACCCAAAACATTTTTTTGTCTTCGGTTTAAATTTTCACCAGACGGGTACTAATAGAGGTGAAAACCACAATAAATCAGGGCTTACCGAAGACATGCTTAGTAAAATAGGTCTCTTACGTAGGGCATGTGGTGTGCCGATCTCACACATTCCACGGAGCCGCATTACAACAATTCTGCCGCTCAAACAACTACACACTTCGCATCGTTTGCACAACGATAACTTCTTTGGCGAATTGACCAAGGGCAAAGATACAGACATTCAGGACCTCGAGAATCAAAAAGACATAGATGCAAGCCAAATCACCCCCGCTAATGACACAACGCTCCAAGAGCACTATCTCGATGAAGCCAAGAAGACTCAGATGACTAGCGACAAGTATATAACTCCATTGAAAAGGAAGCTTTTTGACCTAAACGTCGCCCAGAACGGATTCTTCAAGAACAATCAGATCATTTCAGACCCCGAAACCGGTAAAGTTTACAAATTAAACTTGACCCCCACCGAAATCGATATCTTGGAACCCTCAATCTACTTACAGAGCTACCGTATCAAGTCCTCCATGAAAAAGGCTACTCTCGTCAACAGATTCGTCCGGGGCTACAATGTTAAGTCAGCCATCAACCAGTTGCATTTCAATCCCAAGAAGATGGCCACCGAGTTGGAAAAATTGTTAAAAAAGGGCTTGGATCAGGCTCGCGACTTGAACTACAACCAGGACCATTTGTACATCCACGCCTTGTGGGTTGGTTCCGACGGTAACTGGCGTAAACGCTTAGACCCCAAGGGCCGCGGAAGAATGGGTGTCATCGATCATCCGTACATCCACCTCAAGGCTATTTTACGAACCGACCAGACTCGCAACAGGTTGCAGTGGGAAAAGTCCCTCGCTCAATCTTCCCGGATCCCTCCGTCGGGTTTGAATAATGACCCCTTGAACTTCAAAGTCCTCCCATTCTATAGATGGTAATCTTGTATATACCTATAAATCATATCACTTCATTCTTACCCTCCGCCAAACCTCTTCTACCTGTACTACTATTGTCTGCTACTCCTGATCATATCCCGCGATAACAGTTTTATGCATAACCGTTCGTAATAGCCTCTATGTACCCTTATTGGTGGCTCCGTAAAAGTTGCCATACCCTAGTGGCATGTATCGTGACACCATCGAATATAACCCAAAATTGTAACATTGTGTATATAACAATAAGCTATTTGCCTAGACTGTTTCAGCTTATCACCTTTTTCTTAGTGATCCGCAAATTATAGTGTAAGTGATAATACTGAGTCATTACTTTATTAGCATTTATTAACTAGGATTAGCCTACAGAAAGATAAGTGAGTTATACCAAGGAATAATTACAGCAGTAGTATACGATTGAGACACATATATAAGTGGTTTCAAGACAGGGTTACCATCAGCAGTTGATAGGTGATTTCTATAAATTAGCAATCGCAGCGATAATTAAGAGCCACATCCCTTTGCAAGAATATACAAGAGATAGTTGAAGCATTAGGATACACAAAACAGCAAGAGACAACGTAGAAAGAAGATGGGGTTGAAGTACACCAATTTCTTTGAAAATGCCAGTTATGAGAGCACAGACACACAGATAGTGATTTGTAAAAGTTGCTCATCCCATTTATGCTTATCGCAGTTGATCTTATCGGATAATTTTCGGGGGTCAAGTGGGCCGGCGTTCTTGGTGGACAAGTTGATCAACTACCAACTGGAGCCAGGGTCACAGGAGACGAGAATGATGACGGGAGTGTATCTCATAAATAAGGTGAAGTGCCACCAATGCTCGGCACAGTTTGGGTGGACATACAAAAAGGCGTTTTCGTACTCGGAGGCATACAAGGAGGGCAAGTTTGTAATTGAGAAGGACTTTATCAAGTTGATTCCCAACAACTCGTCCACGGCATCGCTCTTAGAGAAGGCGAAATTGAACAACAGTCGGCGCCGCTCGTCGGGGTCGTCGTCGTCGTCCGTTGATTACAGCACAACGGCTGACGACATGTTCAGGTTCAACACTGTAGATGACCCGGTCAAGCCGAAGGTGGAAGATGGGGGTGCAGGGGGGTCTATCAATTTTAGAGATAGCGAAGACAATTCGATATTGAGTAGATTGAGATTTCAGGGAATCGACAAGGAAGAATTTGACGAGGATCAGGACGTTTTTGTCGACGTCTAGTCGCTTGAAAGTAATTGTTTCTGGTTGTTGCTTCATGCTCATAATGCTTTTCTTCTATCTCTTCTAACCCCCCTTTTTTATATTTTTTTGGTGCAACCACCAGTGGTTGCGATTTTGGTATGGTATTAAGTTTTAGGTTTTGGTTTGTTGGATGGGATGTAGAGTTCAAGTGTTTCATCCGTATGGTTTATTTATATATAGTTTTTCTCTCATTAGTGTTTTATAAATGTTCAAAGAATATGCAATATGCGATATATTAAATTACATAGAATATTCTAGTGTCTAGCGTCTAGTCTTTTTAGTATTTGGCAAATTACCGTCATCGTCAAGAGATCTCTTACTTGATTTAGGGGTCAATTTGGTATACACCAAGACATAAGCTGATGGATCACTGAGAGCTTCTTTTTGATTAATTTTGTTGATATATTCATCGTCATAAGTCGACCAAGAACCGTCCGGCTGCAAGCAATGGCAAATATAGTGACCAGACAGTATTGATCTGCCTTCGTGCACGATCACTGAAGTTAATTGGTATTTGGTCGGATCTTTCATGGTTGTGAAGCTTGTCAAATCAAGGTAGTTTGGATATGAAATAGATTGTTTGACTTTTGACGATGAGTTACCGTTGAATTTGAATCTTTTCAAATGAATAGTTAAGGATTCCGGTGATCTATCAATTGTACTAATCTTGTGTGCATTTGAGTTCTGTTTGCAGTTTTCACAATAGTATCCGGAACTTTTATCCTTTCTGTCGAGTTTGATCAACTCATTTGAAAAGAATTCTTTTATTGACCTCTCAATAGAATACTTGGGTGGATTAGGCGCTTCTGTTATATCTTTATTCTTCTTTTTGTTCAAACCCAACGACAAATCGTAAAATTCTTGCTTAGTATGAGAGACATAGTTGCAATTTTTACATGTCACAGATTGATGCAATAATCCGCCGAAGATGTCGTAGAGTATAGATTTGTTCAATTTAACCCCCTTAGGCGTTGAATCTTCTTGTAATCTCGACATTAACGACATGTAGTATTCATGTGAGTCCTCTTGTTGCCATTCACTCATCATGCAGTTAATATCATCTAATCTCTGAATGATTCTCTTAGGATTGATGTATTTGTGATGTCTCTGCTTATTTGAATTATCGTCCAATCCCCACATTTTAGTGGATAAATCAGCTAAGACATGGGAAACAGATCTGGGCCCTAAGAGCTTATTATACTTACCCGCATGAATATCATTTAAGTAATGCAGAACAGCTGGAATATGAATCAATGCTTGAATTGCTGAATTCATGTAGCATGTCACGCCGTGGTTAAGTAATCCCACCGGCTTACGCTTCGATAATTCCCTCCAGTTTTTATAGATTCTATTGGAATTGTTCGACCCTTTGTCGTCAGGAAATTCGTTTATAGCGTAGAAGCATTTTAATGGCACAAGCAACAGATCTTTGTCTGAAGATAGTTGAGTTGATGTTTTATCGAAGTCTTCTTCAGGGGATGTTGGAGGCGTAGTGTTCTTATCCTCGTCTTTGTCTCTTTTTTCTTCGTCAACCTCGCTTTCGGAGAGCGAGGGGTCTTTACTTTCATCTTTAGGCTCGTTTCGAAGGTCTTCTTTGAGGTCACGCTTGAGAGCCTCCAAATCATCGCTTCCCACATGGCTTTCCTCCAGCTCGCTTTCACTTACATCGTCACTATCAGACTGGCTATCATTATAATCCGCGCTCTCATCCTCACTATCGTTATCATCAAGACCAGGGCTCTCGCTTCGAGATTCTGGCCCACTCTTCAGATCACTCTCGCTTTTCAGTTCACTTTCACTCTTCAGTTCACTTTCACTCTTCAGTTCACTTTCACTCTTCAGTTCACTTTCACTCTTCTGGTCACTTTCGCTATTGAACTCGGTAAAAGGCAAGTCAGCATTACTATCCGATGGGAATTCCGATGCGGATTCGTACTGAGAGTCTGAAATCGAGTCCGAGTCGGACACTATGCCGCTTCCATCTCCTTCCACAGCTTCTCCCACATCTTCCTGCTCAGAATCCACTAATGGCTGCAATTCTGCCAACTTTCTACGCTTCGCACGCTTTTTTTCTGCTTTGCTCAAAAACTTCTTTCCCGTATACATTGCCACTGCTTCAGCCATAGACTTCGGTTTCCTCATTTCTGGTTTCCTATTTTGATCCTTCTCTTGATCCGTCTCTATAATACCCCCGGAAGGTCTGTTCTTCTTTGTCTTAGACAACACGATGTAGCTCGAAGGTTTCTCAAAACTATCCGCTTCTGGCTTCCTTCCCGGTACGAAAGTCAACGGATTGGTCAAAATTCTATCTATAAGCGGCGTAACACTGTTGGCAATCACGTTCGTCTGTGATGACATAAATTCAACTACCACTCTTTAAAAAAGTATTGTATATCCTATACGAATACTATATTTGCCTAACTATGCCAAAAAAAAAAATTATTGACACAAAATTACTTTTTTTTATCACCAGCGAACTATCAACACGATCGAAATACCTCAGATTTTACGTTAAACAATTCCTAGTCTTGCAAATATTCACGTCGTCAATAGATAAAAAGCCACAATATAGGTGAAGTAGTGGCACCTATCGTTTCCGAGTATATTACTTAAGATAGACGTTACTTGGATGAATAGTTATAAATACCTCATCGCCTTCCTTCGCATACGCTGTAAAATTTTGAAGCCTTCCACCGCGAATATTTGGGGTCGTGTATTGTGATCAATGGTTCCAGCATTTTAATATATGGGGCACTAAGCACAGTACTATCGTAGAGAATGTATACTAGCATGGCATAGTTAATGTAATTTGAAGGAAGAATCCAATAGAGAAAGGACTAATGCATATGTAATTGAGCTTGGAGTGCGAGTATATATATGATGAGAGGAACAAACGAAGAAAGCAAATTATCGAAAGTCGACGACATGGTACTAGAATGATTTGCAGAGACAACCACAGAACGCTAAAAAGCCATAGCATTCACACCCAGATTAGCGGGATAGAAATAACTGCTCCTTGGTTTTTAAGGCCATCAAATCTTGTAGGCTTGCAAGACCAATGTCATTGCCGTGGTTGGATATATTAGCAATTGCTTTATTTACGTTATTCAGTAGTTTGAAGCCATGCTCTTGTTGTAATGCGCCTGTTTTCTTTGATGTGGTCCCAAAATTGAGCTCGTGCTCTTGCTGTATTGTACCCATTTTCCTGGACCCCTTTCCGAAGGTAAAATTTGGGTGGGAACTTCTCTTGCTATCATCAAAATCTTTTCCTTGTTTAAAATCGTCTATGTCTTCGTCTTCTTGTATAACAGAGCGCTTATCCTCATTCACGTTCAGGGAACTTTCCATCGACATGGCATCATCGTTTCCCATGTCGGAAACATCAAGCACAGTAGTGTTCTTACTGGTTCTCTCCTCTAGATCACTCTCGTCATCCATGTCATCATCCTGAGGAGAGCCCTGCTCTTGATAATCGGCAACCTCTCCAGTAGGATTGTGATTGACTATGTCGTAGAGCCGTCTATCGTTTAATAACTTTCTGCGTATTATGTCTTCGAAGATCAAGTCAAACTTTTTGATAAAGGACAATTCGAATCTACCTAGCTGGTTGGAGTCTTTCTTCTGGAGTTTGTTGTTGAGTTTGAAAACATTGTCGATGAAATTCTGGTCCTGGTGGTTTGTGGTATTGTTTGTCTTGACGAGTTTGTTAATCCAGGATTTGTTGGCTATAAGATCAAGAGCAGCATTGTCCAATTTGGACTTGAAAATCTGAATATCCAAGGAATAATATCTCTCTGAGTGAACACCAAAATCCTTCTGCTTGTCTTTTGGCACATTTGTAGTGCTCTTGCTAGAAGTGGAACTACTTGCTGGAGGCCTATAGTTGTCGGGCAATGTTCTAAACGCACCTATCTCGACTCTTCCTTGCTCTTCCGACTTCACTGGGTCAATCACTACCGCTAAGTATGGATCTTGAAAATTTTGATTCAAACTTTGTGTAGCCACATCTATACCTGATAACCAACATCCGTACCCGGGATGAGAGTGATACCATCCAACAATATTTTCTTTTCTCCCCACTTGCTTCAGATTTTCCAAGTATTGTACCATGAACTCGTATCCCTCTGCCTGAGCATTGACTCGTGTTTCTGTTCCCTCTACTGGTAATGGGTAGACATCCATTACTATTATTGAATTCTTGATGATTTTACCAGTCATCATACCCATCACTTCTATAGATCCTCCTGATTTCGCATGAGTAGACATCTTACATAATGCTAGGGCTGAAATATACGTTTTTTTGAAATATTTAGCATTCGTTCTCCATGGTCTTTCTATCATTAATTCATCTTCAGTATTCTGTCTGAAAAATGATTCGTAGTCGGAAAACTTATTTAATCCAGTAGCATCTAACAGTTGGGTGATAACCTTTTCGTAAGATTCGTTTGATAGTACTTCTGTTAGTTGGTGAAGATAATCCATTGTATTCATGTAACCCTTTTTTTGACTACTATCGATACTTCATGTTTTTGTGGAGTTTTTCTATGTACGCTTTTATCAATACAAATTTATTCGATAATCATATATAATTCTAATTAGCGAAAATAAAGACAAATAAGTAGAAGTCAAAAACTGACTTTGAAAAGAAGAATCACCCGTACCAATGCAGAGCTTCAATTCAAAATAGACTTCGATCAATTGGGTGGCTCAAATGACTCCTCAAAGTTGAATTCTTGTTCATTTGATGGTGGGTAATACATTGGAAACGGAATACCATAAGGATGTTGCAGTTGATACTCTTGTGATGCTTCATACGGAATAAAGTATTGATATGGATTGTAGTAACCTGAGCTTGAACTGGGCGTAACTTCGTTGGTTGGAATATAATAGAAATATGGAACATTCTTATTTTTAGCATTCAAAGATTTCGTAATTTTATTGCTGCCGCTTTCGTTCAAACAATCCGACCGTTCACTATTCATTGCACTTGATTGAGAATATCCACTTTTGGTGATGGTGTGGGAATCGTAGGTCTGAACACTTTCTGGGGGGGTAGGAGAGTCTTCTTTAATGTCCGTTCTAAACTTATCATAAGTTTCCCCGAACTTTGAACTCTTTCGCTTCCCAAATATACTGGAACCATATGGGTTGCTTGTGGACTTTAACTTGCCAAAGTTATTTGTAGGGAAAGTATTATAATTCTTTTTGTTTGGTATGGGAATCGGCATTGGGTAAAGATGATGGTTGAAAGGTGACATTTTTCTGAATTCAGGATTTTTTTTCCCTCCCAAATTGGTTCTCTTTTTAAGATTGATTGGAGGAGGAGCCAATGCAATGCCATGGTTTTTGATAGTATTCTTCACAGCATTGGAATGAATCTCGCGATACTGAACGTGCATGGTTTTGTCTTTGAACATGGAGTGGTTTTCTCTTTCGACGGCGCTAGCTGCACTTGATTCATCTTTATACTTGACAAATCCAAATGTATTAGATACCTTCTTTACGATAGTCACTTCATCGATTGTACCATGGCGCTTGAATCTGTTCACCAATTCTTCTTCTGTAACAGACGAATTAAGCTGCCCAACAAACACAGAGAATTTATCGAACTTCATTTTGTTCTCCTCAAACTTAGTCGTGCTGGAATTGCTGCTAGTAAATGTTTCGACATTCTGAGCCCATTCGATGTGGAATGAATGGCTTTCACTTAGATTTGCAAATGCCCTGATGGCATCATCTCGATAAACATATTTGCAAAACCACGCCTTGGAAGTTTTCATATGGTATTTTGGTGACTTAACATTGCCAAATTCGTCACTAGGCATCAATTGCTCCACCTCCCCGAACTCTTGCAACTTATCTTTGAACGCTTTTTCATTTTTCAAGAATTTTGAAGAGATGAACAATGTACGATTGACCTTAGCTGCTTCACACCGGAGGCTTCTTCCATCTAGGGTAGAATTGTGACCTTTTGCAATAGCGTTCCTGGAATCCTTGTCATTAGTGTATTGCACAAACGCATAGGGTCTATTTGACGGGTCCCGAAGTACCTTTACAGTTGACAATTTACCCCACTGGGCAAAATGCCTAGTCACAGAAACACATAATTCGTCGTCACTCTTGCTGGAACAAAGACTGGCCACGAAGACGCAACTCGATGGCCGACCTCGAGTAATAGGCTCGTTGCTTGGGGCCGTATCCGCCTGGTTTGGATCGCAATTCTCCTTATTCTCATCGCTTTTTTCGTTAGCTGCACCCCTGTCATTTGCTAGACTCTCGTGCTCGTTTTCCCTGCTCTTCTCGCTTCTAAGTGATCCGCCGCCGTCGCTTTCGTCCTCGGCGGCTAATTTATTGGACCCGATAATTAACTGACTGAACAAGTCTAGCGTGCTTTTGTCTTCATCGTTCAAATATCCCCCCTTTTCTTTATATGATCCCGACTCTAATACGGGCGAAATGGATCTCTGATCCATGTTCTGCTTTTTTTGCATTGCTCTTACTCTTAGGTTTTGTTAGTCTGTTTAATAGTTTCTGCTTCCACAGCTATTGAAATCGTATTCTAGCTAGCTGAATCAATGAATAACTTGTGCAATATCGTTACTATAACCGGAATACTAAATTACTGTTATATCTTCTTAAACTGTTAGTACGGGCTGTATCAACCTATTTATAAACAACCACAAAATCCTGGTTTGGCTGCAAATGGGGGGAAGTGCGCCATCACCAATTCTTGTGTTGCAAATACTGAATCCGCTCTAAGCGCTCTTTCTTCCATCAAGCTTCTACAGCACTAGTAGTAGATGCATTCGCTAGTTCAATGTACCTTACAATACTATATACTGTGGAGTGTTCATCAGGCCAGCGCGTGCCTCTATTTGTTGTATAATGCTACATATTTCCAGCATGATCGAAAAAAACAAATGCGTTATACGTAGATAGATAGCAGTGCTATCAGCAGTTTCGTGTTTCCAATAGAACCAATCCTTATGTCTCATAGATATACAATATTACGTGTAGAATACTACCTGCATTCAACAAAAGAGTCTACAAAACACCAATGCCAAGCTGTATGTCGTTAGCGCTGACATTAAGCTCCTAAATAATGTCTAGCACCCACGGCCATAACATGCAGTGCTGTAAACAACAGCATTCCGGCAATACAGGCCTAGGTCCCTAACATCTCTGTTTTCTTGTCGTTTACTGATACAAAACTTCTCTATTAGTAGACCTGCACATACAGTATCGTAGGATCGGTTCTATTTGACGTGCTTAAGCACAAGAAAATAGATGTTCTAGCGCCGTTGCGCGGATCGGTGCGATCACGGCCTATGGTTCTCATTTGCCACTCGCGTTGTGCAAACCAATGCAAATTGTGGACCATCGGAGAAATCTGGGCTGATTGAATGTTGCTATTTTCTTAGCTCCATTAGTTGCTTTTGCTTACTTCCAGATGCACCCGATATGCTGAAATAACTCTAGAATCAGCCGATGAGTTTACCTAGAATCACAAGCAAACTGCGTGTGAATTTCTGTAACAATTTAATCTCCGCATTAGATGTATTGTTAGATGTGTCGGTAAATGTCTTATTAGCGAACGTGGTGAAATTTTCGTTATTTGTCAACATACGGCGTAACTATGGGGCCAGAAAAATGGCGCGACATTAGGTTTGCGATTGTGTATTTTTTTCACTATTATCTCAAAATCCCGGTAGGTAAAATCGCACTCCAGAAGAATCCATCTCCCCCGGGTTTCGAAATACCCACTCCACTAAATGGCCACAGTTGGATAAATAGATATAGATTTATACTGGCCGACAAAAAAATAACTACCACAATAGTGTAATTTCGATACCCCACGTCTACCTCTAAACATCCCCGATTTTATATTTCCTACAGGCTATGCGACGTAGTATCGGAACACAGTATAGGGCGATAAGTAGCTCATTGCCAAAAATGTTAATCGATTTTTTTTTTCTGTATCCCCTCTAAATAAAAGATTTCTACATAACAACTTTTTTTTTTTTTTAGACACTTGCTCTTCGAACTATAGTATAAGCTGTTTGTAATAGCGGATACATTTGTCGACAAAGAACTCAAGCAGACTAAAGTTAGGGCAGAGAGACATTAAAAATTCATTAGGCCTATTTTTCACATCTGGATTGAAAGGACGAACATCATCTTTATACTCTTTTCAGATATCTAGACATATGCTAATGACGACAAAGAACCAAGACAAGAGAAAGGATCCGGCCAGCAGGCCATACAAGTGTCCCATGTGCGGTAATGCATTTCATCGACTAGAACACCAGACAAGACATATAAGAACACACACAGGAGAAAAACCCCACAGCTGCTCATTTCCTGGGTGTTTCAAGAAGTTTAGTCGGTCGGACGAGCTCACACGACACTCAAGGATACATACGAATCCAAACTCACGGAGAAATAAAAATTTGGTCAAATCCAGGAGCAAGATAGCTACTTCCCCACCTCCTACGGTGCCACAGTTGAGTTCAGAAAAGCAAACGACAGAGTTGCAAGCCAGTCAGCAGGAGGCGTTGGAGAAGCACGTTGAAGTGACAAAAGTACAACAGCTGCCTCCGATGCAACAAGTTATACAGGTGCATGCCCCACAAAAACCACCTTTGAAAGCACGAACCTCATCATCGTCATCGTCTTCAACCTCAATCACACTTCTGAAGAATAAGTTGCATGCGTCAGAAGATTTCCCAAGTATGAAGGATGTGAAGTATGAGCATACTAGTGACGATGATGTCAATACACAAGAGTTTACTCCTCCTCTGGAAGAGAGCAGCAATAATAGTAAAACGACATTGAACAAAACGAATATTGATATATTGGCTAGTGCTGCTTCAGAAGAGCTAGAAAATTTGAATTCCAAGTCTTTGCCTTCGCTCACAGATTACTTCAACAATGGCAAGGCTGTTGTGTTTCCAGCCCCCAATGCGAGGAAAAATCCCCAGGCCGCAAATTTCTCCAATTCTACTAATAATTTGCAATACTTATCCAATATAGCTATGATGTCTTCCAAACCGCAATCTAAAAGTTACACTACATTGCCGAACCATACAAAAGCACACCCAAATGCATTATCTGGATTACAAAGGATGACACCTTTGAATCCACAACCCCAACACTCCAGTCCATTGAAAGATTCTGACTTGGATTATGTGAGACAGAGATTAAAAAAATCAAGACCAAATTCTCCTGTGAACGTCAAAAGCTTCACCTTACCCAACTCACCAGTGCTAGGCTTGTCGTCCGCCACAACTCCTATCATATCAGCAAATAACAGCTCGACAAATTTGTCTAGCCTTTTGATCACTCCTTCAGTCAATAGTGCTGCTGATGGTTTATTCGCACCAAGACACAATACTTCATCTCCTCCTATATGTACGGAGGCCAATAATATCAAAGAAGAAAACAGTTTACCATCCTTGAAAAGCTTAAAATTAGACATGCCTACTAATTTACCAAAGCAACAAGTACATTCCTTTGAATTGGGTTATAAGA
Organism: Debaryomyces udenii; assembly: GCA_030556595.1. NCBI lineage: Eukaryota > Fungi > Ascomycota > Pichiomycetes > Serinales > Debaryomycetaceae > Debaryomyces > Debaryomyces udenii. Next base: position 262,672 of record JAKTUI010000010.1, on the reverse strand, counting down.
ACTCTTCATCGTATGCTCCAAATGCAGCTGAAAATCAAAAATTTTAAAGCTTTTCCACTACATGTGTAAATTAGTGTATTATATTATTTCAAGTATACTATATACCTATTATAAGATTTTCTTTAATGGTTCAATAAATGAGTCTCTACGGGGAATTAGTAGAAAAAAAGAGCGATTATTCTATTTAGTAGTTTTGAAATTCTAAAATGTTACAAATGCTAGTTCAAGTCCTTCGGCTACAAGCTCAATATACTAATGGCCTCTTATTAAACATACTTTATTCTATAACATTTTGAAGTATTTCATAGAACAGTGTATGTATATATGGCGGTCAGCCTATTTCGATAAGTCAACTCCTCCTATGGCCCAGACCTCATTCTCATCCTCTATTCTATCAGAAAATAATGTCTCCTCGTCTCCGCCGGCTTCAATCCTTTCTCTTTCGACTCCTGCTAATCTCGTAGCAACTCTCTTGGTGTAATCACCAATCGACCTCGGAACAATAGTAGTTCCAACCGAAGTTATATTAGAAGTTTTACCTTTAAACCAGTTGTTGAAGTCATTCATGGAAAGGTCCTCCACCAAATTGAAGACTGCCAAATAGGCTTTTTCTGCTGCTAATCGAATTGGTATTATCAGGTCACGAAGACAAGTGAATACTGAAGGGACCAAAATATCATAAAAAGGCTTAATCAAGACTTGGTATTTGTGTCTGGCAACAGTTCTTATGATAACCAATGATAACCTTCTAGTATCAGGTGAATTTGAAAGTGGCTTAACAGCATTTACGGCTAACTGCTCGATTAATTTTTGTATATCTTCGTTGGTCATTTCAAACGGCTTTTCATTTTCTACTGCGCTTGAACTAACAGGAGATTTGGTTTCTTTAAACAATAGCAATAACTTCCCAATAGCCACAGTTGCATTGTCACTAATATAAACGTCTGTGGAGTTGGAACAATCAATCACAAAACTTACAATATCATTGAGTAGACCAGTTTGGAAGAAGTGGTGTGGAGCATCTTTCAAGAAGGAATTTATTGATAATATAGCAAACTTTTGATCTTTTGCAGCATCATCTCCTCTAACGAGTATTTTACTTTTGATCATATTAGTTGCTTCTTCCGATGATAGGATTTGTGATAAAGATCCGATCAATCTAGCATACGAGACAGCTGATTTTTCACTTACCAGCGAAATTTCATCCTCAACTAATGTCAAGATGGCATTTTTAGATGCCTCATTCATGTTTTTACCTCCTCTAGTAACGACTTCTAACATACCCTTCAACAAAGATGTTTTCACTCCCGTGTCACCTGTGTTCTTAGCACCTGTCACTAATTCCGTAACTAGTGAATCAACTCTGGGCTGGTGCTCAATCAATGCACCTAGCGCAACAACGGCCCTTGATCGCAAGGATTCATTTTGTGGATCAGACAAAGATCTAACAAATGTTCTTTGTAATTGGGGAATAAAAGGACGCAAAAATTGAGGAATTTTAGAGAGCAAACTAGTTAATGCATATAATATCCCAGCCTTGATATCAGAAGAGACCCTTTCACCAATAACACGGATTAAAGGACCAGTTATTGTAGTGGCAAATGGTTTCAAATTAGCTGCTGGTGTTTTATCAATGATATCCGCAATTGCCAAAGCAGATGCTTCCCTTTGTTCACTGTTTCCATACATCAAACCATGTAAGAAGATCGGTAAAATACAGTTTGGTCCCCTTGGAAGAGTAAAAGCAGCAAGTTCCTCTCCTTTAACGCCCGTAATACTTAAAGACTGACGCGCTGGTTTAATCAATTTCTCCAAAGATTCTTTACTTTGTCTTTTAACTAAAGCTGTTAGAGCCTCAAAACTTCCTTTAACTACTTCAGGTGATTTGTCTCCAAGGGATAAAATAAACTGTGAAACCATATCCTGAAGATAAATTGAATAGTCGAGATTAGTATTAGTGAAAAATGTTCCCAAGCGTTCATAGATGACTGCTCTTTTAGAAGCATCTTCATGTTTAACCAAGGATAGTAATTGTTGCATTAGAGGATGAACACCTTCATCAGAATCAATAGCAATTAATATCTTATCAAAAGAAGATTTGATTTCATCTTGAGATTCTTCAGATGTAGATTTGGACTCAATAACTGCAGTCACCAATGTGTTAATAATCAACGATAAACGCTTATACAAAGCAGGACCCGCTACAGATGCTAGCGAAGAGAGTGCTTTAGCTTTGAATGCATCAATAGGTGGTGATAGTAAAGTTGGTATTAAGATTGGGAAGATTATATCCGCCTTTGTGGCCATTATATCCTGCAACGCAAGCAAAGCATTACCAGTATTGTCAGATTCTAGCATGTTTAACAAGTATGGCAAGATGCTGTCGATGACTACCTTTCCAAGCTGCTCTTGTAAAACCTTGAAAGCTTCTGCTGCTGCTTCTCTAACACCAGTCGCAGAATCTACGAGAGCATCACGAACAATCTTAATGAAGACATCTTGGTATTCCACAAGGCCATCATGTTGAGTAGACTTAATCAATTCGGTTAAAGCTATGCAAATTCCTTGTTTAGCATCAATATCTCCGGAAATTAAAGAGTCCTCTAATGTTGGAAGTAATTGTCCCAAAGCGTTTGCACCAACACGACGAACCATCTCACCTAGAGTCTGAGCAGCTATAGCTCTTTGGACTTCATCTGGAGATGCTAAACGGCGAACAATAATTTGCGTTAAAGACGGTAATATTTCTTTAACGGTTTTCGGAGTATTTGCAACCAATGCTTTCCAGATATCAACGGCTGCACTACGGACAATTCCTGCAACATCGGAACGACAGACAAATAAGGACGATAAGATACGGTCTCTACGTTCTTGACCAAGGACTTCGACGAGGGTTTTGTTGACTTCACCGGAGTGTTCAGATAACTCTTCGGTGAGTTCATTTTTACCTGATATACCAGTAACCTGAAACAACAAATCACCCGTAAGTTCAACTGAGGAAAGTCGGATACGGTAACTTGAGTCGGATAATCCAATTTCTAGTTCAGGCAACAATAGATCAACCGCCTTCTTAGCATAATTTTTAACAATCAATCTACCAGCTCTCAAAGCTGTATCCCTTATTTCTTCGTCAACATCAGCCAAACCTTGCAAAATGGGGGGTATGATACGATTTAAATATGGTGAAAACTGGGAACCAAAACAAACTGGTAAGAATAGCAACAAAGGCATGAAGCCAGCACGAATGTAATTCCGCTGAGAAGTAGCGGATGAAAGAATTGTTGGTAACAAGTCTTCAAGTTTGTTGATACCAAGGCCACACGTAACCTCCGCGAGAGCCTGAGCAGAACCAAGTCTATCACCAGCTCTACTTTCATCGCGTAAAGTGTCCAAAAGACGAGGTATCAAATCAGGGAATTGTTCTTCTCCCAACTTTTCAACTAGGGACCCCAAAGCACGAGCAGCCGTTGATCTAGTACCTGGAACAGGGTCAACCATAGCAACCTCCAATTCACCTACCAATGCTGATAAATATGGGCGTAGATCTTTACTGTCAACCAAAATAGCCATATTGCCTACAATTTGGCATGCCTTCTTTTTTGTCGCTGCTGATCTATCTCTCATACCTCTATGAATGACATGAATGATAAGAGCTAAAGATGGACCATCAATATAATGAACAAATTGAGTTTTTATCAATTTATCTAATGCTTCGTCAGTATATTTTGTTGGATCCCCAATGGCATTTATTAAATCTGGAACAATGGTCTGGATTTCTGGATTACGAATAACTTCACCGAATCTTTTCAATGCTTGATCTGCAGCTTTTCTAACTTCTTTATGGGTGTCGTTCAAGACTCCCACAATCTCTGGCACAATGGTTGACAAGGACGCTGACAACTGAGTAGGATCTAAGTAAGCCATGGAACCCAATAATTCTACAGAACCCTTCTTAGATCTCCATGCAATCTCGTCCAAGTTAGAGATAGCCACAGGAATTAATTTTTTAACACCGAAACTAGTAGTGTTTTTCATAATTTGCCTAGCAGCTAAGTCAGTGGCCTCCCGAACTTCGGGAACTTGATCCCCTAAAGATCTCAAGATAATAGGTAAAACTTCTATAACGTAAGGTTCAAAGAATTTTCCTAAACTTTGCGACAAACATTCAAACGCAAATGAGACTCCTTCTCGGCGCCGTGGATCTTTTTTATCATCCGAAGCATCAGTCAAAGTCCTTATAATATCGTATGTAGAAAGCGATTTAATTCCTGAACCTTTAACAAGCCCAGCAATACCATAAGCGCCACCACGTCTTGATGCGATACTCTTGCCTTCGAATAGTTTCTTAAATAAAATATCAAAATATTGCTGTAACTTAGGAACGAAAGAAGCCACTAATGGGGCTATGCATTCGGAAATAGCATACTGAACATCTTCAGAGGGTGTGTCAAGTGTTTTGATCATTCTATCGACAATAAGTTCTAATCTTGAATCAGACTCATCCAAGTGACGTGCCAATGCACCATATAAGATAATAACACATTCCCTTATATGATCTTGAGTTTTGGAGCCCTCATCCTTGGCGGCAAGACAACTTTCAAAAATAGGAATTAACGTTTCAATGTTTTCAAAGCCATGTTTTTTGATCACTTCAACTCCAGCGTCTTGTAATTCTTGACGAACCAAGTCTTCCTTGTCACCCAATGCTTTATCATTGACCAAAAACTTGAAAACTTTCTCGATCGAATTTTCATTAAAAAATGGACTCAATAATTTCAACGCCAAAGCAACTGTGGACCTCTCCTCCCAAGGGTCCCTTTGAACTATTGTTGATTTAATGACTAACCCAAATCTATCTAAGGCGGGTGGCGGTGGTTCTTTCTTAACACGATAAAGATTAATTAACTCATCCAATGTTTTATCGAAAATATTAGTATTATTTTTACTCAATATTTCAACAGAAGAGTAGATTGCTTTAGCAACCGACAAGGATATACCTGTGTCGGAAGTGCCTGCATACTCAAGTAACTGCGTAGGTGCATCTTGAGCTAGCTTGAAAGAATTGTCTTCCCATATGGTACTAGCAAGCTCAGAACAGTTTGGATCATTATCATGTACTGCTATCCACAATTCATTCGAATAATCCATCTCAGTAGTTAGATCAAATTCAGCATCAATTCCTTCTAGAATAGCACTCCTGACAAAAGTTTCAGATGAAATAATATTATCAAACAAAATCTTCAAATCTGTCTTAGTGATACTAACACAGATATGCTGGCACATAGACAAGAAACATTCTTTTGCCAATTTATTTTTTGAGGGCAATTTCATCAATGATAGGAGAACCTCTAGAATCCTTTGTCTAGGGATAGAATCGTCTTCAAATACTTCTGAGTGCGATGAGATTATTTCGATAGCGAGCAATAGCTGCTCCTCCTCTGGATCTTCTTCGACGAACTCCGAGGTTACTCTTCTTTTAGAATCATTATACATGGCCACCATCTTACCTTTTTCCAATACTTTGGTTAACAATGGCAATATATAGGATAACGATAAAGAGTCCAAAGGAATTTGGTCAGACATGAATTTAATTCTGAAAAGGATTCTTGATACTAGGTCCACAATTGGTTCTTCTTGTAAGTTATCCTCTATATCATCAATTTTGTTGAGTCTCAAAATAGCAACACCGATAAAAATCTTCATTGATCCTAGCCTTGAAGTGACTAATTCAGATAAATACAAGAATGCTTTAGTTGCTGAATGAATGATTAACTTGGAAGCTTTGTCATTTTCAATCAATGCTAGAAGTTTAGTAATTGCGGTAGGATACCAATATTTACATCCATTGTCCACCTGAATTGCGTTAGAAACCAATTCGTTGACTATTTCAATCCCACGATGAAAACCGTTTACTACACATTGAACCTCTTTGCGAATACATGACTCTTTAGTTAATTGCTCGTTCACTTGTGCTTGGTCTTCTTTTGATAACTTCCTAGTCGTTCTATCCTTATTTTTTTGAGCTAATTCCTTCCGCATTTCTTCTTCCCACTTTCTCGTCTCGTAATCCTTCGTATTTCTGTCGTTTCCGTTCTTTTTAGTGTTATTGCTAAGAACATCAAAAACTAATTCACCTTCTATACCTCGCCAAATTTTGACCATATCTTCGTTAATATTAGACAATCTATCAACATTGAGATCACTCAGCAAGAGATCGGATAATTTTGGAGAGACCAATTGAGGCCTAATAAATGCAATTATTCCGATGACCTTAATTGCTGCCTTGAAAACATAACCGACACGAGCATTATCAACGTATCTCAAACTTGAGTCTAAAATTTCATCTGCATTCTTATCTACCAATCCTCCAACATCTGCATTCGCCCTTTGACAAAGTCCAACCCAACCATTTTTAACGGGTATCAATTTGTGGTTTGCTGGAATCATTAGTTTCTGTAAGTTCTCATTAACTAACTCCTTACTCCCTGCTTGGGTGATTATAGAGAGAACTGGAGAAAGTAGTTTAAAATTGTAGTTTAGCGATTCTTGGTCTTCATTTTTGTCAAAATCAAGTAAAATTTGATGAATTGAATCAATAAGCAATGCACTAAATTTTTTAGAATTGTCTTGCAAACAAAATTGCATATATTTTAAGCATTCAAGTCTCATGTTGTAAGAGATTTTATTGGAAATTGCAACGTATATCCAGACCAATGCATATGCGCGTTGACCATTTTGGTCAAGTATATCGATACAGAACAACGATTCTTTGAGTGCATTCAAAAGCCAAAATGTTTCATTTTGAGTTGTTAACTTAGTAAAGACCTTTGGATCAGTTAATATGGAAGACTTCTCGCCTTGGCCCACTAGAGACTTTATGAAAACTTTCTGGTCATCAATGATGTCAGTATTATGCTTCTTGACCAAGGAGCATAAGCACATGAAGATATACGAGCACACAATTCCTTTGTTAGCTACTGTTGGTAAAGGAGATTGCTGCGCTTCTTCAATTGACTTCATTAAAGTAGGATATAATACTTCAAATAACTGTAAAAATTTAGAGTTTTCAATAACCTTCACATTATCATATACATATGAGCCTAACTTGCTGAGCCATACCTTTCTTAATGGAACCCTTTTGTCGCTAGCGCCTAATTTTAACTGATTGATGATTTTGGATTCTTGGTCATCCGGAATCTTTTCGTCGTTCCTGATGATATCAAAATAATGGTTTATAAACGTGTCAACCAAACCGGCTAACGAAGTCTCATTCTTATCTTCTGATATCAATGGCAATAATCCGTTCAAAATTTTCAAAGAGACGTTGACATTCTTGAATTTGAGTAGGGATAATGTTTTGATAATTAGATACTTAGAGTCGCTGTTTGATGTACTTTTGAAGCTTTTCAAGCACTCATCTACTAGCTTGAATAGATTATCGTTTGACGTATTTTGAAAATGGTCACCAATTATTAGCTCGATCGTTCTGAAGGAGCCTTTCCTAGTAGGCTCCTTCGGTGATTTGAAACCATTAAGGATATTACCTAACAATTTCGAATTAATCAACAGGCTACTCAATTCGATTTCGTTATCCATATGCTGAATTAAAACCGGAACTAAATGGCCTAGCGTGTTTTCAGATGCTCTCAATATTGCCTTTTCTAAAACCGGTAAAATGCAATTATTAAAATCGTCTTCAGTGATTGATGTATTAACAAAATTTCCAAACAAATTTAAAGAATATTCTGGAGGAGGAACCTTTCCTAATAATACTTGGGTGTTATAGAGCTCTAAAATTTGTGCTTTTAAATTATTCTTCGAATCATTGAGATGCTCCAATAAGCCTGGATACACTGGTATCAAATCAGAAATAGCCACCGAAAGTACACCAACAAAGGATAACACGACAGTCGGAGACACCTTATAGCAAGATGAGACTAAAGTACCTATATATTGATCGATTGCTTTAGCCGATCCATCTAATTCTTTAAATGTGTGAGAAATTGAAAATTTAGTGGATGAAAACACTGAATCATAGATTCTTCTTCTATGTTGATGGCTTTGCTTCTTCTCGGTAACAATTCCATTCATGCAGCTATTGAACAAATATGCCTGGCTCAAGATGACTTTGTCTATCATCTCCTTATCGTTGACTCTTAACTCACTAGCAGTAATGCTGAGTTTATTCACCCAATTCAACAAGGTCAAGTAGTCTGTAAGTGCCATTGACTTTTCACTGCCAGATATTCCATGAATAAAATCAATGATAGTGGGTAAAAAGTTGGTGTTAAATCTTACAAGCTTATCCAAGGTCTTTACTAGCTCATCTCTTGAAGCCAAATCCTGATAGTAATTGTATGTTTTCAACAATGTATGGCATAGATCTGGTAGATCTTCGTTGTCGTCTGCTACTTGCCTTGTCTCGAAGACAGTTTGTAGCTTTCTCAAAAGTGGAATTCTTTTACTAGTCAACGAGTCAAATATTACCTGCTCGCTGCTGTTAGCCAATTGCTCCCAAATGACTTTACCCTCCGAACTCATACTCCAAAGTCTTGTTTGAAACTGGTTTATAATCAAAGTACTTTTATTTCACTTACTACAACGTTAAGTACTGAAAAAAACGGCCATTTAGTGCTACAACCAATTTTGAAAAAAAGTATACTCATTACCCGGCCCAGCTTTTGACTACTATAAAAATTTCCTTAATTCGACATATTTGGAGGTTTTATTGCTTCTTCTTTATCAACTATACCAGTCGATGAAGATAGATTATAGTTAAATCATCCGTTGCAGTAATTCTACTCACTAGGACTTTGTCTTAGAGGGCGCTGTGGATAACATCATGGTCATTTCACCACATCGTAGTGATGTATAGAACCATCTGAGACTGGGTTTAAGTTGACCATTTTATAGGCCAATTGGATAAAGTTGGAGAAAGTGTAGTGTGAAATATAGTGACATTCTTGAAAATGATTGTAGAAGGATATGACCATTCTACTGGGCTAAAAACATTCATGTTTAAAGCTTGGGTTCAACTGAGTTTGCAGCAGCAAACCTAGTCGGACTTTACTCAATTACAATAGTTGTCTACAACGCAAATTCAAAATAAAATAAGTTATTAATATTAAAGAAAACCACCATTAACATATACACAACTTTTACTAGACGTTACAACCATAAAACTATTAACCAACAATAAATATCTAAGATCCAATGAATTTCGTAAAACAGCAATTTCTCAGAGAGACATAGCCAACACTATCTAAAGATAGTAATAAATAATCATATAATAAATAAAACAACTCGGTTGAAATAACCAATCAATTCGAACGAGCAATTAACTTTTTAAATTCCTTTTAAAACAAGATTGCTGATAATAAATAAACCTTTGGCACTAAAACTTCAGTTCTAACTCATTTATTCTCCATGTTTGAAACAACACCTGTTGCCGTAGCGACAAGAGCCAAACTTAGACCAGTTGGCACATGGTTTGGATCTCCATTTAGGTGGCCTGGATACCGACTTCAATTCGTTCTCACCGTGGGCGAACTGGCACTTATTGCCGTAAGGACAAATGCCCATTTTAATATATGATGCACACAATTCGGTCTTGTACAACTGAGTATTAACATTCAATTGTTTGCCCTTTGGAGGTACATTTTGAGCATTTGGCATTTGAAATGCTTGTTTTGACAACGCAAATTGATTTTGTTGCTGTTGTTGCTGCTCAAAAATGAATATTTCATCAGAGTGGTCCGAAAATGACGAATTTCTTGCTGGTAACATCAAGTTCGATGCACCTGTAGTGTACAACAAATTCTCTTCTGTCAATGCAGGCAAATCATTCAACAAGAGATTATGAGGCAATTTATAGTCCATGTTGTCTCTCATGGCATAATTGTTGGGTCCCATGGGTGCTGCAGTATACCCACTACCATGAACACTCATCTGGTTTGCCAATGGCGGTGTCACTGATGGTGGCGAATTCCATACGGTCTTGTAGTTGGGCGATGATGTGCTCGAGGCGCTCGATGTACTTGACCCAGAACGACTGTCAATGTGCCTTGGCTCCAGCCACAAATCCGGTAACAAATCTCCCTTTACCCCCTCTATATTGTCATTCACATCCGGCCTAACTGCCATGCTTATGCCTTCATTACCAAACACTTTTTCCTGGTTGTAGTTGTAGCCATTGTTTTGGCGATGACCCAACTTGCCATCATTCAATGGCAACAATTGCAATGGTACTTGGTGATATGTAGTCATTAGGGAATTTATCTATGCTTGTGTGCTTATGTATATTAGATGAATATGTTTGGGTATGATTATTTTGCTTTCAATTTTTCTAATATATATATATCTTACAAAAAATAATCTTATGAAAATGCATGGGTATTTGCAATTATTTATATTAACCCGTTACATAAATGTTCCGCATCGGAGCTAAAGATTTTTTTTGGCTTTTGTGAGGGTACTACAATGTTGAGTAAGCTGAGGTTGCAGTCGAAAAACCGTTCCTACAATATACCCGGCTCGACAATCGACCATTAAATGGGGTAAATACTTATTTGTGTTGTTGATTACCTCTAATATTACTAAATCACATCATGAAAAAATTTCATGCTTCTTGTTGGAGATTTTTATTGGAGACGAAGGGCTGTTACAAAAATAAAATAAGCGGAGAATTAAAAATACAACATTACAATTAGTGGTGCACCGCAAGACTTTGATATAATAAGGTCCGAGCAATGCGCATATTAGTGGTAGGGACTATGTTCAATATAAGAAATAAACAACAAAGCCTTTTGTTGCTAAGGTGAGTAGGTTACCATGCTTAAAATAGCTCCCTACCAGTGAGGGGTGAAAAGTATGGATGCGAAGTTGCAACCCAAGAAGCCAGAGGAGTTCAAATTAACCCCAACGAAACCATGAATGATCCTCAACTCCTATTTTCCCAAACTTCTAATCGCTTGGTAACGGATATTGTAAGGCAAGAGAACGCAGCCCACTGAAGAAAAGGCTTGTGTGAGCTGATTCGGAGAAGACTCGAGGGATACGGCAAGAGCAGCGTGCCGGTCGGAGCCAACCGATGGCGTAAAACGCCCTCGACATGACCGAGCGAACCGGTTGTCACATGGACGGATGTCTTATACGGCAAGCGGAGTAAAGAACACCCCACCGAAGCATTTGAAACCCCGACTTGTTCCATCGATATCACAAAACGGATTATCTCGGTATGACGGGGCCGAAGGCTATTGTCGAATAATTCTCGGGCGATTGTTACGACCGAGCGAAAATAATACTAGACCCTAAACGGCGACCTGCTTATTTTGTCGCTACAGTATTTATGAGTTATGCACGTAAAATCTTTTTGTTTATCATATTTGATACCTTACGCGTAGATGATGAGACACTTCTTATCTAGCCGGTGAAGATTCACATAAGACAAATTGGAGCGCGCCGACGACAGTATTGGATGATCGATGATTAGTAACAATTTGACCGATCACTTAAGGTGGATGGCTATCAGCAAACCCCAAATACCGGATACTAGAATCATTGGCATTTTGGAAAAGTATGAGGGTGATCTGGAGAGAGACAAAGCAAGACAAGGGCCAAGTATGGGAGCGGTCTGCACGCAGACCGATCAACAGATACCCAGATCATCGGTTCTCAGTGACGAGATACGACCACAGACGGTGGCACCGTTACAACAATCAACCCAGGCCACAAGTGAGATATGGCCTCTGGAAAAACTTGCATTGAGGGATACAGGGAAGGGCGCTACTGCCGACAGACCAGTAGTAGCAAGCAAAGGTGAACGAAGTAGTCAGTTGAGTTGTAGCACCGAAGATGAGGAAGTTATAGATCTTACATTGGATGCACCACGGGAGGCAAAACGACAGAAACTTAATCATGACAGCCAGCTAGTTCTCCAGCAGGACTACATCAGGATTTGTGAAAAGAAGATTGACTTATTGATGGAGCGAAATGCGAAGATAGAATCCACTGCGATCTCGCTCGATGACAAGAAAAACTATTTGAAGAATAAGTTTATTCCAAGGTTTAAACAAATTGAGGATAGTCAAACAAAGTTACGCAGCCAATTGCTATTTCTCAATTGCGATGTGGAGTCGAAAAAGGAAGTATCCCAGTCAAACGATTTGAGTGACATACCGAATCTTGACACCGACAAAATCACCGAGTCAGCCAATTTGCATGCAATCGATAGAATCGATTTTTGCTCTCAATTTTCTGATGTCAATCATGAGAACAGGAGAGACAGTATCCCTCTCAACAATATCACCGAGGTCTGCGCTGAAAATACCCACAATACTAGTGACAAGCTTCATGCTGAAAAATTTACAAAAACGAAGAAGGATGATGATATTCAAATACTAGACGAGCTCTCAACGCCGTCACAATTTGCCAACAATTTGAATGAGGCAAGGCAGCTTGTGAATGACGTCAATCCGAGAAATCGTGATAGGCCACCTGCAGTGCATTATAGCGAAAGCGATGAGGACGAAGACAATTTTGGTAATAATACCATGGATGGTTTGAGAACACCGAGTCAGGATCGAAACGATGATTATGATTTGAGTAGTTTCATTGACAATGAAAATGAGAACCGTGATAGCGATTCTGTTGATGAATCTTACATTGATTCTCAGAGGCATAAAACTGTTTCAGATCATTCTGATAATTGTACCGATATCGATAGTGAAAACGAAATTGAGAATATCAGACTAAGTCCGGACGTTGCAGAGAACTTTGGTATTAAGTACAGCAACCTTCCAAATGCTGATATCGATTCAATGTCCAACATTGATAAGAGTAGTGAGGTCAACGAACCGGAGAAGGACGAAGACGACGAAATTGAAGAGATTGAAGATTTCACTACTCAATTGAATCAGGAGCGTGAATTAAATAATACTGAAGACATTATCGAAATTAGTTCTGATGATGATGACTTTAATGGCTTGTTTGCTAAGCCTACTGCTGGTGCCTTTCCAGTAATAGAAACGAAGCCGAACCCACTAATACTTGGAAAATTACCTCTTGTTGAAAATCGCTCAGTTTCAAAACTCCCTGTCAGTCAGCATTTAGATAGTGATCTAGACTTTAGTGATGACGAAGACGAATTGATTAGTATTTTGAACAGCCACAAATCAAACAAAGAAAATATTCCTCCCAACTCTGAAGCATTCATCAAAGAAGTTTACAGTAAATTGAATTCCGTTTTCAAGTTATCCAACTTCAGGCCGAACCAATTAGAGGCAATTAGCTCTACGTTGAATGGCAAGGATGTGTTTGTTCTTATGCCAACCGGAGGAGGAAAATCATTATGTTATCAGTTACCAGCTTTGGTGAAATCAGGAAAAACTAGAGGGACCACAATTGTTGTATCACCATTAATATCTCTAATGCAAGATCAAGTTCAGCATTTACTAAACCGTAATATCAAAGCTGGCATGATTAGTTCTAAAGGATCCGCAACCGAAAGAAAGACTACACTTGATTTATTTCGTAATGGTTTTTTAGATCTAGTATATTTATCTCCAGAAATGATTAATGCATCTCAACATATACAGAAGATTATTACAAGGCTTTACGAATCTCATAAATTAGCCAGGGTAGTTGTAGATGAAGCACATTGTGTGAGCTCTTGGGGGCATGATTTTAGACCAGATTACAAGGGAATGAATATTTTCAAAGAAAATTACCCCAAGGTTCCAGTAATGGCTTTAACTGCAACGGCGAATGAAAAAGTTAGGATGGATATAGTTCATCACTTAAAAATGGACACTCCCATTTTATTGAAGCAAAGCTTTAATAGACTAAATCTATTTTATGAAATTAAATGGAAAACATCGGCCACTCTAGAGTGGATCAAAAATTACATTCTTACAAAGCAGGCTGACAAAACAGGTATAATTTATTGTCATTCTAAGCAATCTTGTGAACAAACATCTGAAAAGTTAAATCAGTGGGGCATCAAGTCATGGTATTACCACGCAGGATTATCACCTACTGACAGATTTAAAATACAGACTGACTGGCAACAAAATCGGATTCAAATTATTTGTGCTACAATTGCTTTTGGTATGGGAATTGATAAGCCTGATGTTCGATATGTTATCCATTTATTTATACCTAGAACCCTAGAGGGATATTATCAAGAAACTGGGAGAGCAGGCAGAGATGGGGCCGATTCTGAATGCATAATGTTTTATTCATACAAAGATGCTAGGAGCTTACAAAGCATGATTCAAAGAGATGAGGAATTGGATAGAGAAGGAAAGGAAAACCACTTGGCAAAATTGAGACAAGTTGTGCAATATTGTGAAAATACCACTGATTGCAGAAGAATGCAAGTTTTGCATTACTTCAACGAACAGTTCAATCCAATAACATGTCAAAAGAAATGTGATAACTGCATTAACTCGAGTAATATAACCATAATTGAAAAAGATGTCACCCTACATGCTAAAGATATCTTAAAGCTAGTTGAGTCAATCCAAGACGATAGAGTTACTGTTTTACATTGTCAGGACGTCTTCAAAGGCTCAAATAATAACAAAATCATAAAGTTCGGTCACAACATGAATCCATATCATGGAAAAGGTAAGGCATTAGACAAGACTGACGTGGAACGTATATTTTTCTACCTATTGAGTGAAGGGTGTCTTTGTGAGTATCAGATAATGAAAGGAGGATTCGCATCAAATTATGTCAAATTGGACAAGCAAGCTGAACTCGTCCTAAAAGGCAAAAAAGTTATAAAAATCAACTTTAGCACTGAGAGAAAACTGAGACCCCTGAACATTACAACAGGTAATGCCAGCAATATGAACAATAATAATAGTACAGATGGCCTTAGATTTCTGTCATTTGTAAGTGCGTCGACTATTAAAGATCCATCTATTGAGAGACGGTATAATTCAAATCATACAGGAATCAGCAAGGATGATGATCATATTATAGCTTCTTGTGGTGAATTGAATAAGATTAGAATGCAAAAAATGGCCGAAATGGGTTTCGCGTCAGCTGAAGAAGTGGTTAAGGATAGTACTCTTAAAGACATGGCCGTTAAGTTACCTACTAATAAGCGAGACTTTGGAAAGTTAGATGATATCACCAAGGAACAACTGATGCATTTCCCTAGTTTCAAGAAACTCTTGACAAGTTTGTCGAAGAGTCGTAAAAACGATCAGACTAAAATAGTTGCCCCATCATCTACTACGTCCCCGTACTTCCCCAATCAACCAAACTCTGGGGCTTCAAGTAGTTGGCTGAACACTTACTCTCAATCTGATGACAGAAACACCTTGGCGAACATAAAAAGCAAATACGGGAAGACTTCCAGAAAGGGTAGCCAAAATCAAGGTCAAAAGCGGTATAAAGGACAGAAAGCATTCCGCAGTCAAACTAGCCAAAAATCTCGAAGAAGTCAAAAAGTAACCAAACCCCAATCAACCCAAAAAAGTGTCCCCAGAGGTATGCCTTTGTAGTGCATATATTATTTATTTTAATAGACTGTATTGTACGTCCGTATATTTTAACTAATTATATTTTTTCGCAGTCAACCATCCTAGCTCCTCTGTAAATTAACACGCCACGTTGGAGGCGCACAAAATAGCACCACCGACTGCTGATCGCTGATCCCCATCGTTCCTTCAAGCTTTACCTAACATACAAAGGTTTCCCGATCCATTACATCCGGTAATATGTTGCATACACGATGTGTCTCTCGGCTCTTTTAAAAATATTGTCTACGAACCTAATTAGTTTCTCCTATCGTCCTGCCGCCTCTTTCCCCAAATCCATAAGCAAGTTTGCATCAAATTCATGTTAATAGTAGCCAAATTTGTTCTTTGTATTGTTCCTAATTACATGGTTAAATCGGCTTCATCAGAATAAACTTATCCTAAACGTTTCATTGGATGCAAAAGAGGGGACTTTATCTATTCGCCTACTATTATTATGTCATAAGCTGACGTAACCGATCTCCTCAGTAGCTGCGAGCATTAGCATGCAGTTTTGATCATTTTTCCGATCGAAAGTTCTTCCGAGATGCGAAATATGCTCCCAGATAATCTTCATTCGTATATAATCAATATATATGCATTTTGATACTACTCTCTACGAAGGGTTAAATAATTGAAATAACTGATATTAGTTAGTGTAGTTTTAAGATCGAACAAAACGAGCTAGTATTGCTTTTTCCGTACGAAATCAACTAAAATCCGAAAGCCCCACTAGCAAAGGCCGGGTTAAACGGCCATTTTTTTCGTGAAAAAAATTGCGATATTGTACGCAGTATGACCAAATTGTTGGCCAAAATTCGAGTTGATTTGCGGGTAGTGCAAGCATTTTCGGAGTCGGAGAATTGGCCAAGCTCAAAGAAAGATCAAGTGACACAAAGTTATAAGGCCACATTGGAATTTTCTTCTCTGTAACTGAAATAAAGAGGAGACGTTAAGAGAAATAAAATTTTCAATAGTAGTACAGCAGAGTTTTCTGGACAATTAATATATATAAAGGCATAGGGCTAGAAACAGTATATTACTACCAATCCATAGTCGAAGCAAGCCGTTCATGAAGATACCTACGAATTTGCCAGCTGAACATGGTTACGATAACACCCCCATTGAGCAAGCGTGCGATTCTTGCCGGAAGAGAAAACTAAAGTGTTCCAAGGAGTTTCCCAAATGTTCCAAGTGTATTCAGCATAATTGGTGCTGCTCTTACAGTCCCAGGACAGTAAGATCGCCCTTGACCAGAGCGCACTTGACACAAGTGGAAAACAAGGTGAAATCTTTGGAAAATTTGATCACCTATTTATTGCCTGAGGAAGCATTCGGATCTGGTGGAATTGAGGAATTACTTAGCCATAACAGCTTCAAGGACCTGTTGAAGCCATATAAGGACATGCTACATGCCCATACTGGGAGAGACAGCAACTATCAGCTACTGTGTGGGAACACTCCCAAACGTAGTGGTTCTGGCACGACGTCTACACCCATGGCCAGCAATCAACAAGAACATTACAGTCCTGTCAGCGCTCTCTCTGAATCACCTGCCGGGCCTGAAAGATCCCGCATGAACACGAATTGCTGCAACTCATTGGCCCAATCACCCTCATATTCGATTTTTTCGGTGGATGATTCGATCTCAAACGAGTCCATTGAACATCCAGAGAGTAATGAGCATGACAAGATAAACGACAAGAAAATAAAGCAAGAGATCATTGATGATTTTGTGTTGAACAACATACCCACCGAAAGCAAGCGTAACCAATTTCAATTCATAACGCCCTCAGTAATCAAAAGCCAATACCATCCAGCTCCCCACCAACAGCGACCACCTCCTGAGACATACTCAAAACAAATTTCGAATTCTACTACTTCTGCAACATCACTTACATCCCCCTCGTCCTTGCTTTCGCTTAGTTCCTATGCGGAAAACCTCCCCGACGATGATGAGGTTCCTACGAAACTCCCTTCAGTGCCGCTAAAAGCAGGAAATAGAAAATATGATGACTTAGATATGTTCATTTCGTCTACTGGTATTAACGATTCTAATTACGATTTAATATTTGACGAAGTCATGGATGATTCTCCCATGATTAACGGTTAGATCTCCCCTCCAGCAATTTAATGCTACTATTTATGTGTTCATGATTTTACTTTTTCGTTTCATCTCGTGTGCTTGGTTCATCCAAAGTGTATTTCTTATATATGATTGATTTATAATTTAATATTTATATTGCTTGATGTACAATAGTATATGGATGCAAATTCATCCCAAATAAAAATTCGGGAGTCGTGCGCTGTTAGAAAAGAAACTTCCCTTAATTTCCGATATCGCTATCCACATATGATACTAAAAACAAATCTTTTTATTTCGATATCTTCTTAACGCTATCGCTAAAACTAGCATTTATCTATTCAAACTGCTAGGATGAAGTCGCAGGCATTAAAGAACTTGATTTCTTTGAGGAAAAATATTACTCAAAGGATCAAGAAAACTATTCAAGAATTACAGGAGAATTTAAGTCATCCTCAACAAACACAAGCACCAGTGCCTGTCCCTATACCTGTGGGAGGCGGTAGAAATGCTCATAAATTGAGAAAGCATTTTGCACGTTCTTATTCGACTACGTCTAATTTCGGCAAAGCACATTATAAGTTCCAACCGTTCAGGTTTTTGAATTTAAGATATTCTCAGGCAGGTAAGTTGGGGAAGATTATCGAAAACAACTCCAACTGGATTAGGTTCAATCTTCAGAATTCGAACTTTAGTCAGTATAGAACATTTAAAACTTTCAATAAGTCTTTCCTTTACAACAATTTTTCTCAAAAATCACAGTCTCAATTTAGAAACAAGTTGATAAATTCAAATATATTCAGATACAATTCATCACCCGTTAAAAACTTGGGTATAAATATTAGAGCTTTGCTCCAAGCAAACAAGCTCGGCTGTTCAGAAAATGACAAGTATAAACAAAAATTGATATTTAAGCAAAAGCCACAAATCAAAAGCAACATACGTCTTAATGTTTCATTGTCACCAAAGTTTTCTGATACCACTTTGCAAATGGCTAAAAGAGTCTCTTCAGCGGGTCATGATGAAGCTCCTTATGGCAGTCAAAGCGTAAGTGGTTGTTACGTTGACTTTCCTATGAACAATAAGTTTTCAATTCCATCTATGACAATTTTAAATGATGAAATCTTAGACGAATTGATTGGGGATTTGAGGAATCTCGAATCCAAGATTGCCGACTTGAAGCTGGACTTGAAGAATCTATTCGAATTGGGCGAGTTGCCCATGCAATATTTGGCAGAGGAAAACACCTTGAGGGTCTATTTCCCAAACTGCGATAGGGAAAAGCTTGAAGCTTTGCTCATAGAAAAAGATATCAAAAACGGCATAGTATATGAAGACAATGCTCAAGGCCAATCACCAGCTTGTCCTGTTGTGTCCGAGAATGATATCTTGAGTTCCTATTACGGATCTTCTTCCGACTCTTCCACGAGATCTTCGACACAATTAGACGATGATCCTTTATCTAGTTCTTCCTCTCATTGTGCATTGTCTGATAGCGGTATTGTTAGAATAGCTACTCCTTCGCAGCCTTCTCTGCAACACGTCAGCTTCAGAGACGATGAACTTTGCTGGGCTTAAATTTCTGTATTTACGATTATTTATTCAATTAGTATTTTTTTGCAATCCAATTGTTTTGTTGAAGAGTTATGATAATGTTTGGTTACATCTACTTAGATCAAGTGTATTTGTATTACGTCAATTAATAGGGACCAATTTTTTTTAAAATATATTTTTTTGTGCTAGGTTTAATTGAGAACTCCACGATTCATTTTTAGTATTGTAAACAAAAATAGCGTAAACTATTCTTATTATTCTTCAATTCAAAATACCAACCAATATTAACGATGGCGCCTTCGGATGATGAATTTGAAGATGCCACTTCTAACTCTTTTAATGCAAATAGCAATGCAGTGGTGGATAACGAACCATCTGCGATAAACACACAGAATAAAAAGAATAGGAAAAAGAAGAATAAGAAGAAGACTAAAAAGAAACAGCAGCAAGACGATACAGCATCTATCTCTTCTTACACCGGAGAGAGTTCCGTATATGAGGGTAACACTGAAACTAATGAATCTGTAAATAAAACTATGCAAGGTCAAAAAACGGATTACGAGAATAGAAATGACGAATTCATAGACAATACAGATAAGGATGATGCAGATAAGGATAATACCATATCCGAGAACGTTATTAGTGTTGAAGATCCCTTTGGGGACGAACAGAAGGCACTAAAAGTTGTTTTGCCAAATCCAGTGGCCGCCTCTGAGGTGGAACCGGCAAAAAGTGAACCCCTGGAAGTTGTACAGTCTGACGAAAATGAAGTGCCAGGTCTAGTAGTCAAAAAGCCTCGCTTACCTAGTAGAAAACCAATACAAGATTGCTTGAGGTTGGACCAACCATCAGCACATATCGTTGAAAACACTAACGGCTCTTCCGGGGACAAATTGAACGAGATATCTAATAGTTATAGAAAAGAGAGTAATAATTTTTTATTAGAATCCAAGTTCAATCAAATCAACAGAGACTTTGAATCTAAGGATTTGAAATTGAAAGAGCTGATAAACTCGGGTACTGAAAACATAAAGAAAACATTCAATGACATAAAGAATACTGTTGGCGGCTTTAGCGACATGCTCGATTATGATATTGACTGGGAATTCTGGACAAGGGTCGTTAACGATTATGAATCAGTTATTGCGAATGAATCGAATGAGTTGAATAGAGTTATAAATAGTGGAATTCCCAAGGAATTCAGAGGTATCGTTTGGCAACTGATTGCGAAGTCCAAAAATTTTCAACTAGAAGAATTCTATATCCAGTTGAAAAGCGAAACTTCGTTGCACGAAAAATCGATTAAACGAGACTTAACCAGAACAAGCTTTTTCACAAACGTTGAACTGGTTAATAAGGGTGAAGAATTATTCAATGTGATCAAAGCGTACTCTTTATTTGATCCGGATGTTGGCTATACGCAGGGTATGATATTCATAACCGTACCATTGATTATGAACATGAATGAATCCGAATGCTTTTGCTTGTTAGTTACATTGATGAAAGATTATGATTTGAGAAGTCTATTCTGTCCTGAAATGAAAGGCTTGCATTTGCTATTATACGAATTTGATAGGTTGTTAGAAATCAACTTACCAAACTTGTACAATCATTTGGTTAAGCAAGGTATCAAATCGTCCATGTATGCGTCACAATGGTTTTTAACCTTCTTTGCCTACAAATTTCCCTTGGATATTGTTTTGAGAATTTACGACATACTCATTACTCAAGGCATAGAGTCGATTTTAAAGTTTGCAATAAATTTGATGATCAGAAATGAGCTGAACTTGGTTCAGTTGAAGTTTGATAAGCTTTTGGACTTCTTGAAGAATAAATTGTTCAATTATTACGTCAATGATGAGTATATTAATGGCAAGAGTAGTTCGAGCGGCGGTCAATCGGGTGACTTATCGAGGTCATACAGTGTTTCTAAGCGATTCTCATTATTAGGGGGGAAGAAGGGCAGTGTATCTGGGTCTCGTTCAAAGTCTAACAATTATTACAAGCTAGATGAGTTGGTGGAAGACTCCATGCAAATCAACGTAATCCCATTGGACTTGAAGAAGTTTGAATCTGAGTTCGAAAACATTTACTTAAATGAGAAGTCCAAGTCTACGGAAATCGAAACCCTCAGGGCCGAAAATGGCAAGCTCAGGCACGATATCAAAGCTCTCGAAGCAGACTTCTCAAACTTCAACCGAGAACATATCAACATCGTACAGAAAATGGTCGATGTCAAAGTTACGTTGCCGGAGATTATTAACGACAATACAGACTTGCAAAAGTCTATTAGTAGTTTAAAGAAATCGATTGAAGATCTTGAATCAAAAGTCAGTTCTGGCTCAGCTGAGCCTTCTTCTTCCGACTCTAGTCTTCCATTGCAATCTTCGGCCTTGCCCACAAATATCGAAAGCAACATTCAGGAGCTCTTGGCCATTAATGCTAAAGAAACTGAACGTTTTGCAAATTTGGAGGATGAGCTTCAGTCCTTGCTTAAAGAGGACTCTCAATTAACTGCAGAATTGCTGAATATGAAGCAATCTAAGTGGCCCTTCTCAAGATGGAAATGATAGAGAAGTACCTTCTTTCCACCAAGGATAGTCGATACAGTCTATAATACCAAGCCTATGCCTAGAAGTTACTACATTCGTATGGTCTAATAAATATACGCAAACTTCTCGGTTCCTACTATGTTATTCCTAAACTAGTTTCTAGGGCTATAACCCCTAGCGATATTACTGGTAGTGCGCGCGTCAAAATTGTTGTGCTTGTGCAATAAATTTTCAAGGTGAAAAATACTGAAAAATTTTGGTGCTATTATAGTTAAATAGATTATCATAGTATAAACTAAGCAAAAATGGGTAGAGGACCAAAGAAGCATTTGAAGAGATTAGCAGCACCATCCCACTGGATGTTGGACAAGTTGTCTGGTACTTACGCACCAAGACCTTCTGCTGGACCACACAAATTGAGAGAATCTTTACCTTTGGTCATCTTCTTAAGAAACAGACTTAAGTATGCTTTAAACGGTAGAGAAGTCAAGGCTATCTTGATGCAAGAACATGTTAAGGTTGACGGTAAGGTCAGAACTGACTCTACCTTCCCAGCTGGTTACATGGATGTCATCACCTTAGAAGCCACCAACGAAAACTTCAGATTGATCTACGATGTCAAGGGTAGATTCGCTGTTCACAGAATCACCGCCGAAGAAGCCTCTTACAAGTTAGGTAAGGTCAAGAAGGTTCAATTAGGTAAGAGAGGTATTCCTTACGTTGTCACCCACGACGGTAGAACCATCAGATACCCAGACCCATTGATCAGAGCTAACGACACCGTCAAGATTGACTTGGAAACCGGTAAGATCACTGATTTCCTTAAATTCGACACTGGTAGATTAGTCATGGTCACTGGTGGTCGTAACTTGGGTAGAGTTGGTGTTATTACTCACAGAGAAAAGCACGAAGGTGGTTTCGATTTGGTTCACATCAAGGATGCCTTAGAAAACACTTTCGTCACCAGATTGACTAACGTTTTCGTTATCGGTGAAGAAGCTGGTAAGCCTTACGTCTCGTTACCAAAGGGTAAGGGTATTAAATTATCCATCACTGAAGAACGTGACAGAAGAAGAGCTCAACAAGGTGTTTAAACTAGTTGGCTCAGTTCTTATATGACTATGCTTAATTTATAGCTTCTTAGTTGCATTCAATGTAATATAATTATCAATTTATTTTGTAGTTCCGATAACCATTATAATTGTCGATCGAGAAATCTCAATTATTCTGTTGCAAATGTAATATATTAAATATTGCAAGAAGTAAGCACTTTAACAAAATGATTGAGGATATGATACAGAGGAGGAGGTATGGGTATGGCTCAATTGCTTTGGTTCTTGTGGTAGTCTTTTTTTTGGTTCGAAGTAGTAACTTTTCACTTGCGAAACAGCAGAATCCCTTATCAATCAAGGATATCAAGTGGAACGATATAAACTTCGTTCACACCACTGACACGCATGGCTGGTATTCGGGACACTTGAACCAGAAGCAATACAATGCTGACTGGGGACAGTTCGTATCATTCACGGCTCATTTGAAGGCAATTGCCCATTCCAAAAATCAAGATTTGTTATTGGTTGATACAGGCGATCGCCATGATGGAAATGGCTTATCTGATGTAACAACACCCAATGGAGCTAAGTCTTTGCCGATATTCATGAAGCAAGACTATGATCTACTTACTATCGGAAACCATGAATTGTACGAGTGGGAAAACTCCTTACAGGAATATGAATCAGTTATCGAACACTTCGAGGCCAATTATGTTAGTTCCAACGTAGAATTCAAGCTTAATAATGGCAGCTACGTTTCCATGGGAAGTAGATTCAAGTACTTCACTACACCGATCCAAAAGACTAGAATTTTATCCTTTGCATTCTTGTTTGATTTTACTAGAAATAATCCACGTACAAGGGTTACACCTATTAGAAAAGTTCTTAAGCAGAAATGGTTTAGACAAACATTGCATGAATATCCTTCTGAAGTGGTTGATTTGATTGTCATATTTGGCCACATCCCTGTTAGTCATAGTGAAGATGAATTGTTTGAATTGCACCAATTCATTAGGCGGTTTTATCCATCTACCAAAGTGCAATATTTTGGAGGCCACTCTCATATAAGAGACTTCAGTGTGTACGATGAAAATCTGACTGGTTTACAGAGCGGAAGATTTTGTGAGACAGTTGGTTGGTTGAGCATAAACCTAAAAGAGGTCAATGAATATCTAAAAGGAATTGATAAAGCCAAGCAGACTTTTTCAAGGTCCTATATTGATTTCAATTTAAAATCGTTCGTACATCATAGCAATGTAAGTTCCATAGCAGATTTCGATACGAAGAAAGGCTTAGAAGTTTCAAAGTTAATTCATGATACACGCGAAGAACTCAACTTGGGCCAAGTGATAGGATATGTTAAAACCAATAATTATTTCATGGATTATGTACCTCTAAAGAGCCCTAAAAATATATTCAGGCTTTTGACTGAAAAAGTCTTGCCAACTCTAGAACCTACAAATCCTAACATAACATTTTCGAACGAAAGAATAATCATTATTAATACTGGGTCAATAAGATATGATTTGTATAAGGGGCCCTATACAATAGATTCTCAATATATCATTTCTCCGTTTGAAAATGACTGGGTCAAGCTAACTTTACCCAAGAGCATTGCTGCAAAAGTTGCTCCTAAACTAAATGAACGAGAATATATTGTTAATGCAAAATCTCGCAAGGCAATAGATAATAGAAAGCTATTACCTGTACATCAATACTCTAAGTTAATCAAAGAGGATGCTAAAGCACTCCAGCCATCAGTTGATGACCCAAAGCAATCTTTCTTTAGTTATGCCATCCCTGGTAGGTTTCAGCGTGAGCGGAACATGAATCTTGCTCCCCAAACTGCCAAGCTTTCTAAAGGGTATGTCACATATGACGATTTTGGTCATGATGGAGATGATACTTACCACAAAGCAGTGGTAAATTATCCACTACTGAACGTAGTACAATGTGACCAATTGAAAGCTTCTAATACCGGAACCGAAGTTGACGTGGTGTTCTACAGCTTTATCGCCCCCAATGTGTTGTGGGCTTTGGAAGAAATTGGGTATAACCAGAATGTTAGCGATAAATTGGAATTCTATTCGAATCGCTACTTAGGCGTATTGATCAATGAATACATAAGGAATAGTAATATATAGTTTGGTTATAGTTTATACAAGAGTTTCCATCTAATAATAGTATTTTGCTTTTAAATTTGAATAACACTGTCGTCAGGGGTATAAGTGAACCTATAATTATAGCTATTTATAGATTCACCATCTTGATTATTCAATACAGATTCGTCCACGTTTAAATTCAAATTAAAGCCAAACCAAGACCCCCATATCGGCCTTTCTTTACTTCCTGTATTGCTGTTCATATTAGTCACCAAATCCGATGATTCTCCGAGTCTATTTTTACCACTCTCATCGAATCTCACCTTACCACTTGCATTTATCATAAATGCGCCAGTCCCTGGTATCAAATGGCAGTCAAAACTGTTTAGCTGATGGAATGTTAATGGTGTCAGTAACCATTTTTTCTGGAACTCTAATTTTGCATCATTGTTTGCGGGAAATAATGGTTTACCATTGATGATAATTGCACATTGAGGCTTTATGGGCGTTCCAAACTGTGTCGCATATGATTCTACGTTCATAAATTGCTGTGATGGTGAGTTGTACTGTATGTCTAGTGACGATAACAACTTTTTCAAATATGGCTCAATTGGCTGAGCTATACAGGAGTTAGTATAAGCGCTTTTCCATTTATTTTATATATTCTAAGGCACTGACACATACTTGGATCTCGTTGCATTTACGAATTGGCTTTAGCAGGTGTATAACAATACCTAAATATAGTTTAACTGCAATTGTAGTAGAAAGCCTTATTTAGTTCATCTGATGGAAGATCATTTATGTCACATGATGATAATCATATGTTCAATCCTAGTGCAGGGCTCGAACCTTAGCAATATTGCAAAAAGTATAAGAAGTCGTTATCCCATCAATCTACTACACTAAATGGAAGTAAATAGAACAATCTGACGAAATGGGACAAGAAGATCATCATAATTTAGACCAAGCTAAAAATATTGCCACTGGCGTTGCTGGAGGTGTTGGAGGTGGAGCAATAGCTAACAAATTAGGTTTAGGCCAAGTTGGAGGCATTGCTTCTTCAGTAATTGGATCAATTGGTGCCAACAAAGCTGAAGAAAAGGCTGAAAATAAGAAGCATTAGTAATGTAACTTCTGAACATTCATTTAATGGCTGTTAAGAACTGAATAAATATTAAATAAACATACAGAAAAGTTTAATTGCTTAGATTACTGTAGGATTATGTAGTGAACTGTGAGAGAATTTCTCTAGATACTCCTTTTTGAGTATTTTCGAAGCCATTTTTTAAGGTTAGATCCCGGCCTGATTGTGCTGCTAAATACTGGAATACTATCATCAGCCTCACCAGCTTCGGGTAATAGCAATTCTAGGTGATGAACTGATCCCTATGTTGTTTCGATATGGGATCCCATTAGTAAATAGTAGCTAATCAGTACTATGTGACAAATAGTAGCTGATTAGCTACTATGTGTCAGTAAGGTGCTGGATTGAAGTGGTAAGGGTCAGAAGTGATCGTCAATATCTCACGTGCTGAGTATGGCACAGCAGACCAGCCACTGTCATCATTTTGACATAAAAGTTGCTAGACGAAACGCAAATAAACTACTTATCGACTGCTTTCATCAAAGCTACAATAAAGTCAATCATATAATCATACAATAATGCCAGACGATAAATTAGAGATGGCCAAGAATATCGGAGTTTCCGTTGCTGGTTCCATTGGGGGAAATAAAGTTGCGGATAAGTTAGGCCTTGGTAATGTGGGCCACATAGTTTCAAGTGTGGCAGGAAGTGTTGCGGCCAATGATGCAGAGCATCATATGGAAGATAAGGAGAAGAAATAGGTCATTTGTACTATTTTCTGTGCTATGTTGCGTATATACAAGTGTATAGGATGATAAATATAGCATTTTCATAGTTAAGCGGCCAGTTCGCGGTGCGGTTTGAAGATAACGGGTAGCCACTTTCGGTTGTTGTAGACACAATTTACTCTAAATATAGTCTTGATGCAAACCTTTCTGATTGTGCTTCACTGCTTCGGGAAGCTGCAGCTCGGTCGTCCTGTCTAACTTAGATCAGCTTACCCCAGCCAGCAAGAATCGTAAAAATTGTTAGTGCGCACTTACAAGTACATTCGCGTAAGCCAGCCACCATCTCACCAGGATCGTGAATCATTTTTCCTGCAACGGGAATTGAATGCTGGTAGCTGAAATCATGGCTGGAATCTGTTCCCACTTAAGTCAGAACGGTACTGGATCAAGTAATTTGCGTTGATTTGGAAATTATTATAAATATCTTAGATTGTACATGGATCATTTTTTTGGTCGAATCCTGATTTACATATTCGCAGCCGCTAATAATACACAGTCATTCATTCACTAGCACTTTCTTTAATTGAATTACTCACTCACACATTCTATCATTCATTCATTCATTTTGTTTGCTTCTATAATATATTAGATCAAACATCCATTCTTTTGCAATTCATTTATATTACTGCATTGCTAAATCATTAGCCTCGAATTCACTTAAAAGAGGTTGGCCAATTCGCATAATTTCAGAAAAAAAAAATAAACTCGTTGTTTAGGCGACAGGACCTGTTACAGATTAATCCTTTCGTTATTTACATTAGTTCAAAATTGGATATTTGCAGCAATTTCCGTGTATACACTATATGAGCTATTCACTCGTTTTCAACCAAGATTAATTAATTTATTGCAATTACTATAAAGTATAATGAGTGTATTGAATACAACTAATATGTTTAACAATCAACTTAATTCATTTAATTCGGGCCACATTAGATCTCGCTCGTATAATGAATTGCTAAGCAAATTCAAAGCCAACATTACGTCGAGCAAAATATCACCACCTTTGCACGCAAGTTCCGGAACTGATTTTCATTACGTCAAAAAGAGATCATACAGTGATTTGTTAAGGGAGAGCTCTGAAACAGAGGACAAGAATATTAAGAGACATGCCAACAAACGTTCCCGGACGGCACCTCCTTCTCCTCCTTCGCAACCATTCGAGTATAAGTACAGAAATGGCATTCCTAAGCTCAAGATCAAACGAGTCGAAGAGAATGTCAATGGAAGATCCAGATCATTGTCACCCCACAGGAAGGTTGTCAGTGGCTCCCCACCATCCAACACTCCCACTGTGTCAAGCACACCATCCTCCTCTCCCATGAAAAAGCCTACTTTACCTAGCATTTCAACGGTTTTACATGCAGCTAGAATGGACTCCAAGGTTCCCTTGAAACCTATTACGCCTACAGTTTCATTGGATTATTTCGACACATACAAGCCGAATGATGAAAACTGGAGATACGGTTTGTTAGACACGATAAACAAAGGCCCTAAACAGTTCAACCTAAATCAGTATGATTATCTCAATAAGCATAAAATAGACCACAATTCTTCGGTCTCGTCTGCATACACCACAAGGCCAAGCTTCAACTCTAGAATAAGCTCCAAGATCATCAACAGTTCAAGTCCAAAGACTAAGTCGTTTAATAAGTCGAACTATCCACCTTGTATTCAAGAGAAAGTTCACTCAGAGAGAAAAATCAATTTTCCTTATGAATCTAACTATACGTATTTGAACAAGACCTATTTAAACGATGTTAGAAGATATCCCGAATACTTAGAGTTGGCTGAATCACTAATTCTGTTGTCCAAACCTCAAGCTTATTCGCCACCTGCTTCACACTGTCAACCTATAACACCAATCAATACTAGTAACAATGTTACCAGGGCTAATTCTTTAATGGAAACACAAGAAATTTCTCCAAAATTAGAAACTACGTACCCAGCAACCCCTCCATCCTCGGCGCATTTGTCTAGTGTTCATCAAATTCGTCAAAATGGTTCCTTTTTGAATATGATATCTGAGGGTCCTGCTACTCCTCCTGAAAGTCAAACAAAAACTACGTTTATCCCCGTGACGCCTCCATCTTCCAAATCAAAAACTAAATCTGACCTAAGAGTATCTCCGAAACATCATCACGCACCTCGCATTTGCATTTCATGTGGATCTGATCAATCCCCATGCTGGAGACCTTCCTGGTCTATCAAGGAGGGTCAGTTGTGTAATTCATGTGGTTTAAGATATAAGAAAACTTCAGCGAGATGTCTTAATGGTGAATGTAAGAAAATTCCTGCCAAAGGGGAGTGGTCTTTAATGCAAAGCAAAGGCAAGACATTATTCGAAGACGGCGTTCAAGGCTATAGCTGCTTAGATTGTGGTTGGAGAGTTGAAATCAAGAAATAGTCTTGCTTTCGCTGTTGAAAATTATTAGAAACTGATAATATTTTTATTTGATTTGCATTTTACGTGCCTTATTGGCGCTTTTTCAGTTCTTTTAATATTACCTACAGTAAAAATTTGTAATCTTACTATTTCAATATATGTTTAAATGTGCAGCCTTAACTAGTTTCATATTTGTGTTGACAAGAGGTGTATATTTAGTATGCCCATAGTGCTCAATACTTCATTAAATATGATAATTTTCGTTTATGCAGAATGCAACGCATACTGCTATCTAAAAATTCAATTTTTTTGCAATTTATTATGAATATATGATTATTTTAGCATTTAAGCATAAGCAGTACAAACTAACAATGCAGCCGAATGCTCTATAAAGACAAGGAATTTTCTCAAAATTAAGAGCAGATACCATACTGTACCAATAGCTGCAAACAACGTGAGCCATGGGCTCCTCGAAATATACAGGTCGAAATAGCGTATCGGCTGTTGCATACACTGAAAATGGGTTTAATCCAACACCTAGTAAACCCATGAGGAGACGAGATATCAAATTTCCTAAAAAGCCTTGTTTGAGAAGTGTTTTGAGCATAAGGTGTCAAGGAAACTTAAATCAATACGGGAATCATTCAAAGTCACATATCGTCACTAAAAATAAAAAAAAGGTTCAATTCTGCGACTCAGAAATCAACCGGTACGTAGACTCCATCTGGAAAGACACGAATGAATTGTACGATTATCTTGCAAATCTAAATGCACAGTATCCTACAACATCCTTTCTTGAAGGAAGAAATTTGGTGCATAAAATGAAAGCACAGCGAAGAAATGAAATGAAAAAATATCACCATTTCTTTCTTGAAAATCCCTTAGGAGTACTCAATACATACTATAACACAATTACCTCCGAGTCTTACAAACAATTACAAAGTGACTTAATGACTGTGAAAAATAATGTTGAAAGTGAGCTAGCTCTAGCTCCCCAGTTGTTCGACTATATTCATCCATTTGACGAGAATCTTGTGTTCTATTTCAACTGTTATATTGGAAGAACTAAACAAGACCCTCCACCGCCTCCGATTAGAAGAGTTACTGGAAATACACTTGATCGTTATACTTTCGCACCGGAGGTTCACATACCATTAGAATTGGAGAGAAAGTTATGGCTATATAGAAGATCGCTGTACAGGCAATGGCATGATAGTTCACTAAGAAAGTCTCGTTACTGGACCGTCAACATTGATTTTGCTACTATTGGAACCCAGCCAAAATCCATCCAACTGGTTCGTAATTCAGTTAAGTACGTTGAGTCTCCCATGAATTACTTTGCTAATATGGTCTAATAAGTGGTCGTCCGCGAACCGTATCAGTATTCTAGAAACTTCTCAATAAACCTATCTACTTACTATTACAGTTGTGCTTAGTATTATAATTCCTCAGTTGCTTAGTACAACATCAAGAATAAACAATGTCCGACACAATCACAATTACTATAAAGTCTTCGGGCGATACTAAGTATGAAGTTAGTGTGATGCCAACCATAACTGTTTCGGAATTAAAAAATGAAATTGCAGAAAAGTCATCCGTTCCAGCTGATCGTCAACGATTGATCTATTCGGGGAAGGTTTTGAAGGATACTGAGACGGTTGCTTCATATAAGGTCCAATCTGGACATACTATTCATTTGGTTAAGAGTGCAGGTGCTAAGCCGGCAAACACTAGTAACAGTGGCGCTAGTGAAACAGGTGAAAACAGCAATAGATCCGAAAGTAACAACAGTGGGGTCCCATCGAATATTGCAGCGGGACAAGGTTCATTCAACCCATTAGCAGATTTGACGGGGGCACGTTATGCTGGATACACACAGTTGCCATCTGCTTCGATGTTCGGGCCAGATGGCGGTATGAATTCAGGAATGCCAGATCCGGATCAGATGTCGGAAATGATGTCGAATCCAATGTTCCAAGAGAGTATGAATGCCATGTTGTCTAATCCACAGATGTTAGACTACATGATAAATCAATCCCCGCAGTTAAGGGCCATGGGTCCTCAAGCAAGAGAAATGTTACAAAGTCCGCTCTTCAGACAGATGATGTCGAATCCTGAAATGATGAGATCTATGATGCAAATGGGCCGCGGTGCTGGTGGAATGGGAGAAATGGGTGGTCAGTCTGGAGGTTTTCCAGCTCCTGGTGCTAATCCAACAGTGGATTCCAACGAAAATAACGATTCTAGTGCCGATAACACAGGAAGCGGCAACACAAATGCAAATGCTGCTGCTAATCCATTCGCATCAATGTTTCCTGGTGGTATGCCTCCAATAGATCCATTTGCTATGCTTGGTGGTGCTGGTGCAGGTGGTCAGGCCGCACCTCAAGATAATCGCCCCCCAGAAGAAAGATACGAAGAACAATTGAGGCAGTTGAATGATATGGGTTTCTTTGATTTCGATAGAAATGTAGCTGCATTAAGAAGAAGCGGAGGAAGTGTTCAGGGTGCCGTCGAATACTTGTTGTCTAATATCTAGAGTGTTCTTTTGCATAGGCTAATGTGTTCTTTTTGTGTAACTTAGTTTGTATGTACGATCGTTATTCATAAATTTACCAGTGCATTATACAATCAGTCAAATATGTATTTACAGTATTAATATAAAATTTATATTAGCCTTTTGGTTGTATTATTAGTATGGGTGGTAAATCGAAAGTTGGCAGCAAGAAAAAAGACAATTCGAGTCCAGGAAAGCCCCCGAAAGAGAATAATGTACACAACAATAATAAGGTAGATGATATACAAAAGGAAACAGTACGACTGCCGAAAGATAACTTCGACGAAGAAAAGGTGTCAATCAATCAAGCGAAAACTGAATTAGGTACAGAAGATTCTAATGAACTGGATAACGCCACGAAAAGTAAATATAGAGAAGATCACACTATAGCAAATACTACTGCCCATGATAAGAATGCTTCAGATTCCATGCCAGAATCTAAATACAATGATGGAGCAGAAAAGTCTAATAGCGATGAGGACAAGGACATCAATCATAGCAAAGAAGGCTCCGGTTTGCTGGGCTTAGAAATTCCATTCACACAGCGGAGACTTTCAGAAATTGAACTAGAGACTCCTGTCAATAGGAAAGTGAACATGCCGCCGATGGAATTTCAATTCTCTAAAGTTGTCGGATTCTTGTTGCAATGCAAAGGGTTTGAGTATACGGAGGATTTTCATTTACAGCTCACAGACTTAAGCATCATGTTTTTGCATAATCTTATTGAATCTTTACGGAAATTTACAGAAGTTCAACGGAGGAAAAAACCGTCCATCACTGATACGCATCTCTGTTTTGAAGTCAATAGAATAAATCCTGGGCCATTGTATAAAGAATACGAGGATACAAAGGTAATACTAGCCAAGAATAGAAATGATGTGAATATAATAAGCCAGCAAGCACTGGACCTTATGAATATTCTTAGTAAGTCAGATGAAAGCATTAATGAGGACGATCCATCTTTACCTTTTTTTGCCAATGAGCATTATGAAATTACAGAATTGGTTCCAAAACAATCATCCAAACCAATATATATTCCATCATATTTGCCAGATCTTCCTCCGGATTACACATATCAAAGGACTCCAAAGTATATGGATATGATCACAGATTTAAAGCAGCTTAGATTAAAACTAGTCGAAGAGTCAAGATTGACTGAACGTTCGTTATACAATTTAATTGATGACGATGAACGAAAATGGAAAAAGGAATTTGAAAATCAACTTCATGACATTGTACTGGAATTGGATGACGAGGACAATAGTGATAATGAGAACAGTGTCATGAGTGAAGCAGGCCAAGTAGAGAAAAATCAAACTGATATAGAGACACCGAGCCCCGAACACCAAGCAGAAGCTCAAGAAAACAAATTATCAAATAAACATGTCTCCAAGGGAGAAGACGAGTCAGGAAAAGCATTAAGTAAAGAACCAAAAAATACTGGGTCAGAAATTGATTTCAGCTTGCAGAAGCCACCAGTAGATTCAAGAGCCTTTGACTTTATTTTGTATGCAAAAAAGAGACAAGAATTGCAACAAAAGAGGCAATTGCAGATCACAGAAAGAAGAAATTTAAGAAACACCAATATTTTCATTAAGGCCGAAAAATATTATTCACCATATGCTAAACTTCCAGCAACACCTGATATTAAAGAGCACTTTAAAAATCTCGTAGATGACGAATTTAAATCTGTAGTAAGGGCGGTGAGGATAGCGGAGCAAAAGAAAAGGAGGAAAGTTGAAAAGATATTGCAAGAAAAAGAAAAGCGAGAAAAGGAAAAAGAAGAGGCTAGAGAGAAAATGGGGTTGGGCTTCAGCTTTGGCCCCATCAATCATATTCTGGATGACGACGATGAAAGTGACGAAGCAGAGGGATTTGATGAATCGAAAATCGTGTTTGACGGAGATCACGAATTCCAAAATAAGTCGGACATAGGACTGCCAACAAAATCAGGCCATCTTTCCACTACAGATGAACCGAACCTTCCTTCGGTAAATGGTGACTATATCGAATCTGACCCGGGTTCTAGAAACGGTCAAGGGTCTCCAATTCATAATCATATTACTAGTACAATTGGCGAGGAGTCTTCCGACCTAGATTCAGATGCTCTTGAGGCCGAACTTGAGGACGCTATTCAAGCAGAATCGGTGCCTAAAGATAACGCAGAATTTACCACAATGGAAACTAGGGACATGTATTCTCAGGAATCCAGCGATAACGATGACACTGAGCTCACTCAAATATAATGTAAATAGCTTAATACAGTTATATAGACATGCATTGTGTAAACTCGTAGATAAAGCTGCATTTACATATCACGTGTTTAAAATACAGCTTTCACCTCATCGATGTTCTGGAATTCAATAAACATACAACTAATACGGTACAGCTCAAGCCCAATATATTGAAACTATTACCCTATTCGAGGACGAATTCAAACATATGAATACCCGATATAAGGAACTCAAATATATTAGAAAAAGAGAATGTCTGAATTGACTAAAATTACATTGCCACAGTCGGTTCCATTCCCAGTCACAATATCATCAATTTTATGTAAACAAGGCGAAACGGTTCCTAAACATCAAACCATATTCAAATACAAATACTGGGATTATCAAGAGGATCCGAATTCCAAAGATGAAAATCCCCCCAAGATTCGAGTGGAGCGCATAGGTACTTACGAAAGTCCAATCGAGGGGGAGGTTGAAAAGATTAACGTGTCATTGAATGATGAAGTCGCCCACAGTGCAGTTGAATTGTGCTCCATCAAAGAACCTTGTGCCCATACTGTGCAATATGGTGGGTTATGTGCATTATGCGGAAAAGCAGTGGAGGACGATAAGGATTATTCAGGCTACAGCTATGAAGATAGGGCGACTATTTCCATGTCTCATGACAACAAGGGATTAAAGATTAGTCTTGACGAAGCTACGAAGATTGAACACAATACAACCGACAGACTCAGTAAAGAAAAGAAATTGATCTTAGTCGTTGATTTAGATCAAACGGTGATACATGCTACAGTAGATCCAACTGTAGGCGAGTGGCAGCTGGACCCCAGTAATCCAAATTATCCAGCAGTGAAAGATGTCAAGCACTTCTGTTTAGAGGAAGAGCCTATTACCCCACCAGGATGGACTGGACCGAAATTGCCTCCTACGAAATGTTGGTATTATGTTAAGCTAAGGCCTGGACTAGAGGAATTTTTGCAACTGTCCTCCGAACTTTACGAAATGCATATCTATACTATGGCTACGCGAAACTATGCTCTAGCTATAGCACATATCATTGATCCTAATGGTAAATATTTCGGTGATAGAATTTTGAGTCGTGATGAAAGTGGCTCATTAACACATAAAAACTTGAAAAGGCTTTTTCCTGTCGATCAATCAATGGTTGTAATCATTGATGATAGAGGAGATGTATGGCAATGGGAAAGTAATCTTATCAAGGTTGTGCCTTATGACTTTTTTGTTGGGATTGGCGATATCAATTCTAGCTTTTTACCTAAAAAACTTGGCCAATTGACTGGCCCAACGAAAAAGCGAAAATCTATCGCAAAGTTGGAGGCTCTTGAGAATGGATTGGAGACGGAAAAGGATGACGAACTGGAACTGAAAAAGGAGAAAAATGAAGACAAGGATGAGGCTGCACCCTCATCTCCAGTCGATCGAATACTAGAGATGGGAGGTGGCGAAGATAACACCAACTTACTCATGGAACAATCAATCAGTAGAAATATGTCAATAGAGCAGCAACAGCATGATCGGCCCTTGGCTAAATTGCAGCATGATTTGGAAAAAATAAACCACGAGCATGAATCTCACAGTCCTTCTCCTGGAACACCCTCATCTGATGAAAGCGATGGAAAGAAAAAGGAGGAGGAAGAAGAGGAAGAAGAAGATAATCTATTATTTGATGACGATAATGAACTATATTCATTGAATAAAGCATTGACAAGAATTCATTCGGAATACTACAAGTTATTGGAAAAAGTGAGCACCAAAAACCTGTATCTCAAACCTGACTTGACGAGCATAATTCCAATGTTGAAAAGTAAGTGTTTGGAAGACATCACTGTTTTGTTTTCTGGGATTTTGCCTCTAGGCATTAATTTAGACACAGCCGATATAGTCATATGGTGCAAGCAATTTGGTGTCAAAGTTGTGAATGAAGTGTACCCAGAGGTTACACATGTTGTCTGCAGAGACCCTAACGCCAATTCATTCAAATCAGGACCAACATTCAAAGTGAGAGTAGCAAAGAAGCTTCTACCTGGTGTCAAAATCGTTAACCCCGATTGGCTATTTGCTTGCTTGAGTGCGTGGTCTAAGGTTGATGAAAACGATTACTTGATCGAGAGTAACGAGGAAGACTGGTATGTAGCAGAAAAGGACTTCAAGAAATACCAAAAGAATCTCGAAGCTCAGAAACAAAGGCAAGTAAACTCGGTCACTGAAAGACCTAGATTTGACTCAATAGGTTCTATGGAAGAATATGATTTGGACGAGGCAAACCAAGAAGTTGACGACTTTCTTGCAGGCATAAGCGAGGACGACGACTCCAACGAAGACTCGGGCGGTGAACAAGAAGAGGCACTTACAGGCGGTACTGCTACACCAAGCTTGGATGAGCCAGAGAAGCAATTTGACTCTTTCATAAAGGACGCTTACAAGGCTTCGCACAAGAGGAGTCTAACTGTTGACGACGATCTGGTCGAGAGCAAATTATCTATCAAAAAACAAAAGATCGAAGAGGACCTCGGTAATAACTCTGAAGTCGATTTAGATGAGCTTGAAAAAGAGTTATTAGACGGTTTTGACGATATGGAAGACACCGGGGCTTAAAAGTGATTTATCAAGTTATATCGCATTTCTGTATAATAGGTGCTTATTTAATAAATATTTCCGCTGATTGTAAGTCTGCTGTTCCCGCAACCATTACAATACTAGAAGTAGTTAATGTGGCGTTAACACTATAATATACTATTATGTGCACCTCTACAAAAATCATAAGCCAAATTCGAAATTCGCACCCAAAGCCAGCCAGCCACTAATAAAAATTTATACTACCGAACCAGCCATCTCTCGTCTACTCGATGTGGTTGATCTACAAAGATCAAGTAGTATCGTTTGATCCAATTACGCAAAAGCCCTGATAACCAACTTGATTTGTATCTTATATATAAAGCATATAAGAACCGATTTGCATTTATCAGGACTTGGATCATTTTTTAAGCTATATTTAGAAAACCCACTGCCTACACGTTGGAGCAGGTGCGATCATATTTATATAAGCATCAACAGCCTTTTCATCTTTTCCCATATACTACGAGTGAACGTTATAAAAGATGTTTAAAATATTTAGACTCATTATAGTTATTCTTTCGATAGCCACCACTATATTGTCTATTTTTGCGCTTGTTGGCTCATACAAAAACGAAAGTTATTTGACCAAAATATACTTGTTTGATTTTCACCTTACAAACTTGGATTTGTCTAAGCTCATCGATGTGAGCAAGTTCAATAAAAGAGAGGAGGATGCAACTGTTTTGAGTCCTACAAAGGTTGAGAATAGAGATCTTTTAGGGTCCATTGATAGCAGTGTTCAATCGGTAGTTTCGGGGATAGTTAGTAACTTGAAATACAGCGATTTGGGTTTGGCTGAGGTTTATTCGGTCAGTTTATGGGGCTATTGCAAAGGGGATGTATCAGGGAAGTCCAAGACAACACATGGTTTTGATAATTCCAATATCAAATTCAAATGGTGCTCTAAGCCAAAACCGGCCTACTTCTTTGACCCCTTAACTATTTTCAAACATGAATTGAACAACACTATTAATGACCAAATTCAAGGGCCTGGTGCTGATACACAAGTGACGGAAGCTGTAAAGAAGCAGTTACAGGTTTTAGTAGATAACGTTTCCTACAAAAGCTTGAACTTACCCGGAAGCTTGCAAAAAGACCTTAAGCTCTTGAATGGTATAACCAAGGCAGCGTTCGCATTGATTTTAATTTGCGCCGTGTTGTCTGCTGTTGGCATTCTTGTCCAACTTTTAGGTTGTTGCGTTTCGCCAGACAGTTGTTGTCTTTCCTTCATAAATTTCTTCTTCCAATTGCTAGTCTTCCTAACTGGTATCGTTGGAGCCGGTTTAATCACCGGGGCCTACATGTTTGTGAAGAAACAAGTTAATAATCACACCTCGGATATCGGTGTCAAATCATACTTATCTATTGCATTCTATGCTCTACTTTGGTCTGCAGTGGTCGCTGCATTGTTAATTGTTTTATTCGCTATATTGGGGCATTGTTGTAACTGTTTTGCTGGAGGTAAGAAAGAGGAATATGAGCCTGTTGGCCCTCCAGTTCCAGAAAAAGATCCAGAAATGGGCTATGATCATCATTCTTCCTATTAAATTTACAATTTTTGAGTCGAGACCTCAACCATTTTATTTATCATAATCACACGATGCATTGCATGCACTGTATCAGTAGATGTTCACTTTCTTCGTTCATTAGGCTTTTATATAGGTAATATTAAATTTATGAGTAGTTAATCTTAGTAGTGCAACATGCAAAATGTTTAAGTCTCATCTCACAAACAATATAGTTCATAATATAGTTAGGTGGACAGTGCTCTATAAACTATATCGAATTAGCATAAAGATGATCTGTTCAAGTATGTAATGTTGTATTATATTATTATTAGGATATATTTACTAACAAGCAACTAGTTTCAGGAGAAACAGCGAAAGAACCAGTTATTTCACCTAAAAGTGGGTCGGTCTTTGAAAGAAAACTTATCGAGAATTATATATCCACCAGTGGGAAAGACCCAATCAATGACGAAGAATTAAGGGTAGATGAGTTGATTGTCGTTAATACCAACACATCTTCGATCGTGCCGCCAAAACCACCAAGTTTCAGCTCGATACCTTCATTATTGTCAACTTTTCAAAATGAATGGGATTCACTAGCATTAGAAGTCTTTTCGTTAAGAAAGCAATTGCACAAAGCTCGAGAAGAGCTAAGTGCAGCATTGTATCACCATGATGCGGCAGTTAGAGTGGCGGCAAGAGCAATAAAAGAAAGAGATGAGGCTAGGACATCATTGCAACAGTTGGCAGTGTCGCTCGGTAAGGATGAGCCAATGGAAGAAACCCACCCTGAAAATGAAACAATAAAAAACGGAGATTTAACTAATCGTATACCCGTGGAAGCGATAGATGGGGCGCGTGAAGAATTGTTCCAATACCACAAGACACATAAGCCTTCTTTGGCAATAGCACCCGAACTGAATATCTCAATTGAGTATGGTGAGAATCTTGTGCAGCCATTCAAAAAAGCTAACTACTCGTTCCTCAACCCACACGAGAAACTTCAATTAATAGGCTCGATGACAGGAGTAGCGTGTTACAAGTTCAATGATGCTGGCAAAAACCCTGTTAAGAAAATTTCACATAAAGGATCCGTTACCGCATTGAATCAAGTACTGCTAGATAATGAATTAGTTCCAATAATAGCTTCGAAAGAAAAGGTTTTTGTTGGCTATAATAAGTTACCATTCAAGCATAAACACACTAACGACATTTTACAAATTTCAACCCATCCCACTTTGACTAATCTTTTCGTCTTATTTTCCAAAGATGGAACCTGGTCATTGAATGACATAAATGAACCTGCAGTTCTATTCCGCAGTCAACAAATAGAAGGCCTAACTTGCGGTAGAATTCATGTTGATGGGGCTCTTTTAGGTGTGGGGACTTCAAACCATGAGATTATAATATTCAATCTAACTACAGGTGAGTCTGTATCTAATGTTAACACGAAGTATCTGAATGTGGCTAAACTTCAGTTTGCCTTGAATGGATATTGGTTGCTTGTTTTGTCGAAGAATGATGAAAATGAAAGCTGTATAGAGATTGTTGATCTAAGGAAAAGTACAATTATTCAATCATTTCAATATGAAGATGACGTTATAGATTTTGATATTGATCCCTCCTCATCATTGATTGTGTCTTATGATTCGAGTAATTTGTTAAGGTTACATAGATATGTCAAAAAAGGTAAGAAATGGCTAGAGAACATTACTAAAAGCGAAATAGAACAAAGCCAGCCATTAATAAGTTTGGATATTCTAAATACTGCTGATGACGAAGCATACAACAATGGCCAAATAGAAGTAGCCGGCGTAACCCAGACGTCTTCATTACTTAAATTCAAGTTAGTTCATTCTTAATCATATTTCTATTTACTTCTGTTGTATAATTACATATTTTTTGTATTAATAGTAATTTCCAACTTAGCATGCTCGCAAAAATTTAGAAGACGAGTTCCGTAAAAATATTCATCTTTTAATCAAGACTATCGTATACATTAATGTCCCCCTATACAGAAGCACAAACCAATTCGTTAGACAATTTGGTAAAGCAATGGCTTGCAGTCGATATCAATCCAACATCAAGGGATGAGATCAGGAAATTGCATGAGCAGAAAAACTATTCAGAATTAGATGAAAAGCTATCCAAGAGAATTGCTTTTGGAACAGCGGGTCTTAGGTCTTCTATGAGGTCAGGATTTGCGCATATGAATGACGTAACTATTCTTCAAGCATCTCAAGGTTTGGTAAAGTACTTGATATCCATCAATAAATCAAATGATGAATTATCAATTGTTATCGGATACGACCATAGATTCCACTCCAAAAGGTTTGCTGAGATCACGGCTAGTGTTGCTTTATCAAGAGGGATAAAGGTTTTTTACCTAGGAACAATTTCCTGTTTGTCTCAAGAGTCACTTGATCTTTCTGCAAGTAAAATGTCGGCGACTGCAACATCCGATGAAGGTTATGTCCATACTCCCCTCGTTCCTTTTGCAATTGATTACTATAAAGCATCAGCAGGCGTTATGGTCACTGCATCTCACAATCCTTCTCAGGATAATGGTTATAAGGTCTACTATGGAAACGGCTGCCAGATAATCCCGCCTAATGATAGCGGCATCGCTGCTTCAATACAGAAAAACTTGGATCCTTGGCTTGATCTCAACGTTTGGGACATAGTAGGGAACTTTAAGAAGAATTCAGGGAAATTGTTACTTTCCGTGAAAAACGAAGTAACAGAAAAATATGTTGAAGCTGTTAAGACTAAGCTAATCAAAAATAAGACACTAGGTTACAGTTTCACTTATACCCCGATGCATGGAATTGGTTTAGAAATTATGGAAAAAATGATGGCTTCATTTGATTCTGGCAACCATGGTATGAAAACAGTGCAAGAGCAAGCAAAGCCTAATGCTGAATTCCCAACCGTAAAATTTCCCAACCCAGAAGAAAAAGGTGCATTAGACCTAGCAATTAAAAATGCCGAAGAGTCAGGACACAAATTGGTCGTAGCAAATGATCCAGATGCAGATAGATTTAGTATAGCTATCAAATCGCACAGCACTAATGAATGGGTCCAGTTAACTGGCAATGAGATCGGACTCTTGTTCGCAGTCTATGTCATAGAGGAGTTGACTCCTAAGGATAGTCTTGCCAAAACATACTTGATTAATTCTACTGTGTCTTCCCAGGTATTGGCGTCCGTAGCACGCTACCACGGCTGTAATTATATCGACACCCTAACCGGGTTCAAATGGATTGGTAACAAGGCGATCGACTTGAAAACTGAAGGGTATCATGTTCCATTTGCTTATGAAGAAGCAATCGGTTTTATGTTCAACTTAGTTAATGATAAAGATGGAATCTCTGCTGCCGGTATGTGGCTCCAACTATATCAAACCTGGTTTGCCAATAAGCCTTCCTTCGATGCCCTAGACAAGCTCAGGGAATGCTACGAGAGGTATGGATGGTACAAAGAAGTCAATGGTTACTACAAATTAACTGATTTGTCCATGACCAAAAAAATATTCGACAACACCATTCGTAAATCTTTTCCTGGTAGGCAATATCCAGAGATATTGGGCGACAGTTTCAAAGTCGAATCTTGGAGGGACTTGACCATCGGCTACGATTCCTCTACTTCGAACAATCGTCCAATACTTCCGACCGATCCTTCTTCTCAGATGATTTCTGCAACATTGAAACCAAACGTTTCGCAGTCAGATGCAGAATTGGTTAGATTCACCTGCCGTGGCTCCGGAACAGAGCCTAAATTGAAGACTTATATTGAAGGAAAGTCTGATATCAGCGGTGAAAGAGCCCAGTCTTTAGCACGCCAATGCTGGGATACTTTAAGGTCAGAGTGGTTTAGGCCTGTCGAAAACGGTTTAGAGGAGGTAGTATAGAAGTACTATATATAGATGGAATGCACGTGACTTCCCAATTTTCATTTAACTCGCGGGTTAAACAACACTGGGTTGATAAATACACCCATACAACTAGTGTTTCTATTGGAAGTCTTCTGCAGTCTAGTAAATACTCAGGTAAAGGTGGTCAATAGCATTTAATTTTTGGAAAAGGTTTTTCTTTTGAAAAATGGTGTTGAATGACTACGGTAAAAAGACTGATCTTCCTATGTATGTATATACGGGCAGAAAAATTTTGAATTCGAATACTAACCATAGCAGACATAACAAGTTCAATCCCAGGAGAACCGACCATACAATATTATATAAAAAGATAGCGATAGGTATCATTACAGTGTTGTTGATATGGAACTTTTTCTTTCGGGCAGCGTCTGTTGAACAATCTGCAGATAGTTTGGCATCTACAGAATTCGAATTGTATCATGCTACCAAAGAAGGAATTCAGCAGCAAGATCTAACAGCCGAGGAGCAGATCAAAACACCAGAGGACATATATAGGGAAACCGTGGAATACTATGATCTTAATGATTATAAAGGATCGAAGGATGGAGTATCGCAGGGTGATATTGTGCTATTCTTGATGCCATTGAGAAATGCTGAACACGTACTACCAATGGCATTCCATAACTTGATGAATCTAACTTATGACCATTCGCTCATTGATATTGCATTCTTAGTTTCTGATTGTTCACCAGGCGATAGAACGTTGGAGGCGGTTTTTGAATATTCTGTTGCTTTGCAAAATGGTACCTTACTTGATAAATTACAAGAGGAAGAACGTGAGAAGCATGACAATTCTGTCAAAG
Source organism: Debaryomyces udenii (assembly GCA_030556595.1). Classification (NCBI taxonomy): domain Eukaryota; kingdom Fungi; phylum Ascomycota; class Pichiomycetes; order Serinales; family Debaryomycetaceae; genus Debaryomyces; species Debaryomyces udenii. The sequence goes on along the minus strand of JAKTUI010000010.1, from coordinate 219,871 downwards.
GATCTTCCGATTTATATCAAATGTACATGGACAAGGATTACATGAATAACATTAAAAAGTCTTATAATAACCCGGAATCCTTTCATAAAGATTATCGCAAGCCTTTCAGGTCGATTTCCATCTTCAAAAAGGACTTTGGTCAAATAATTGGACAAGGCTTCAGCGATAGACATGCTGTAAAGGTTCAAGGTATTCGTCGTAAATTGATGGGGCGTGCACGGAATTGGTTAACAGCAAACGCATTGAAGTCGTACCATTCGTGGGTTTATTGGAGAGATGTCGATATCGAGACGTGTCCTGGTTCCGTTATACAAGATTTAATGAAGCATGATTATGATGTAATGGTACCAAATGTTTGGAGACCTTTGCCAACATTTTTAGGCAATGAACAGCCCTATGATTTGAATTCTTGGGTTGAATCAGATGCTGCAATTGATCTAGCCAAATCTCTAGACGAGGAAGATGTTATTGTCGAAGGTTACGCAGAATACCCAACTTGGAGAGTGCATTTGGCCTATATTAGAGATGTGAATGGTGACCGCAACGAGATAGTTGATATAGATGGGGTAGGTGGTGTCTCAATTTTGGCCAGAGCACAGATTTTCAGACAAGGCGTTCATTTCCCAGCATTTACATTTTTGAACCATGCAGAAACAGAAGCATTTGGTAAAATGGCAAAAGCTATGGGTTTCAAAGTAGGTGGCTTGCCCCATTACACTATTTGGCATATTTATGAGCCTAGTGAGGATGACTTGCGAGAAATTGCCAAATTGGAAAGAAAAAAGAGAAGGATTAAAGGAAGGTAAATCAATTGCAATTTGTCTAAGATTGTACTTTTTTAATTTTTCTTAATTGTTATTAATGTAATATAGACTTAACCATTAATCATCTCCATAAGAATTCTCATAAGTCATATACTAAAAAAATGAGGAATCGATATAATTAAATATCTCAAATTAGTAAATAATCTTTCAAGTAAAATAAAGGAATTTAACATTGTCAGTAGGAAGGCAGGGTTTATAATCTACGTATGATCGTTTGACCATACTCAGAGATTGTTCACATCCATGTTGTTCATCATAATATATGTCAAATTCTTGAGCACGAGTCGAACCGAGCACATTTCAAATTTGCCAACTGGCTTAATTTGCAGTGCACGACGACTGCGCCAACAATAGTGAAAATCTCTAGTTTAAAGAAACGACTACGTATATACACACTTAGTGTCTGATGATGTATATACGTAATCGTTTCTTTACACTAGTAATATTTTTAACAAACCCTTTTATGTTGCTTAAATTCGAATATCTCCTAGTAGGATGGTGCAACAATACTCTTACAATTCAACTTTACTCGAAAAGAAATATGTATTTCAGGTATTTATGTAATTGTTCAAGTAATTATGCATAACCAACTCAAAACAGCGTACATTAGCGCCACAGGGTAGATGGCTAACACTATTCTTCCTGGTAAGACGCCTGAGCATTTCAAGCTCATCATTCCAGCGTAGATACTCCAAGCACCCAAAATAGGCATGATTACAAGCCTGAGTAATTTCCACTTAATGAGCAAAGCACAAAGGAGCCCTCCGCTTACTATTGGGAACATAGAATAGCCCGTAGCACTTATAGCAGACATAAAAGAGATATTGCCGCCTAATAATTGAATGTTCAAACCAATAAGTATGAAAAACAACCATACAAGTGAAAACGAACCAGAAAAAACCAGATTTGTCTGACTCTTTGATGCGGATAAACCCAAAGTTACAGAGTAAAGAAGGGAAAAAATTAAGGGGCCCCATAAATCCCACTGTAGGGTGTCCTCAGAAATTTGTTCATTGCTAGGAATTCCCATTTCTCTATCATCATCATCATCATTCGTATTTTCTGAAACGGAAATTCTGCGAGTATTCAACACCAGTTGTGGTAAACTAATTCCATTATTAGTGGCGAAATCAATCAATTTCTGTTGCTGTTTTGATGCCAAGCTGGCTAATTGCATAGGCCAGATGACAATTGCTAATCTCCTACCGATTTGCAACAAATCTCGCTTCAACGTATGCCATACTGGTTCATCCAACGTGTCTCCTCCCGTATACTGACGCTCTTTTATAGTATTGTTATCCGTAAAAGTTTTTGAAGTTGTGAAAGGTGTAAAAGTTGAGGATAAATCTACTTTCGGTCCAAATGGAAATGAAGAAAATAGCGAATTATTATTTCTACTTGAGTTATTAGCCTCGTTGTTGGAAGATGTTGACATGGGCGTATTTTCTGTCGCATCTGCTTGAATACCTTGCGGTTGACTAGAGTTTCCTTCATCAGCGATGATGAATCTATCATCGTCGATTGAAGAGTATGGCGGAAGCTTGCTATTGTGAGACGGCATTATGTGTTCAAATATTATCGCCAATAAGGCTACTTGATCATTTAAACTGTTCACAGATCTCTTAAATTTAAGTAAATCTACTTTCCTGTATATTGTTCCGAGCAGATTGAACCCAGATTCATATGACAGAATGAGCTGATGTTTACAGTTCTATATAGCATTGGGTGCTTCTAGGGCTAAAATGACATTGTAGTCTAAACAAGTAAGGGTAAGTAAAATACAAGAAGGATTTTATGCAGAAAGAGAAGTTTTTCTGGGTCAATCAAACAAGTTGAAACCCAAACAAGTCCATTTGAAATGCAAGCTAAGTCACCTCTATGACAGATGCTTTTCTCTCACTTTCCAGTGTCAATTCCTTTATGACTTTAGCCGGCGATCCAACAGCAACAGTATTAGCAGGAATGTCTTTAGTCACGACAGCTCCAGCGCCAATAACGCAGTTATCTCCAACAGTCACACCATGTAAGACAACAACATTAGCACCAAACCAAACATTGTTTCCTACTGTGATTGGTCCTGCAGCTTCCTTGCCCTCCAATCTTCCTTGCGGGTCGGTTGGATGGGTTGGAGTAGAAAACGTCACATTTGGTCCACACATACAATTGTCCCCAAATACTATCAAACAGCAGTCAAGGAAAGTGCAGTTGAAATTGCAATAGAAATTTTTTCCAGTAATGATGTTAAATCCGTAATCGACAAAAAAGGGTGGCTCAATAAAACTGTTATCCCCTAGCTTTCCAAACACCCCTCTCAAGTAGTTTTCTCTGGCTTCTGCATGTTTGTCCAAATTAAAATTAAAATCTTTCAATCGAATATTACCATAGTCAATTGCCTTTTCGTGGGACAAATTTCTCTGCATAAGTAACTCATGATCGAAACAATAGTAAGGGCTCCCCAGAATCATTTTTTCATACTCCTTGTTTCCCTTGGGAATTCCTCTCAAATTTTGGTAGGCGAAATCAACCACATTCTGTTTAATTGCGTGTTCTGACATGATCTGAAATCAACAACCTAATCACAGTCTATTTTTATTCTTGGGGACTTGAATTCGGTGATATAGCTAATATTGAGAACAGCGTCCGCTTTTGGAACAGCAAAATCGAGTACAAAAGTACTTTACGAACGGAGTATATATTTACGAAGCTAGTAAAGCCTAAATTCAATTTATTTGTGAACACTGAACAGCTAACATAATATTCTACATACCCTTCTCTAATTATACTTTCTTGAAACTATACCAAGAAGGATCGTTTGTCCTGACAACACCATCCTTCTTAGATAAATTGCTTAAGACCTGCATATCATCGTCGACCAATTTGAAAGTCTTTAAGTTAGAAATGATTCTAGATTCTGTCATTGACTTTGGCAATACAACAGTTCCTCTCTGAACCGCCCAAGAGATCAACACTTGGGCAGGCTCAACTCCATACTTTGCTGCTATCGCAGAGACAGTCTCATTCTTGAACAATGGCGAGTTGTACGAACCCAAAGGTGAGTAGGCCTCGATAACAATACCAGCTTCAGTCATGACCTTGTACAACTCTGGTTGAGTCAATAATGGGTGTGCCTCACACTGGTTGACCGCAGGCGTGACAGTAACGTCTTTGTCGGCCAACAATCTCTTGGTTTGGGAAGCGCTGAAGTTAGAGATACCGATAGATTTGACCTTATCAGTCTCCAAAAGCTTTTGCATTTCTTTGTATGTATCAATGTAATCCCAGTCTTCGTATGGCTTTTGGGTTTCAGGATCGATAGAAACTGGCCAGTGGATCAAAAACAAATCCACGTAATCCGTGCCTAATCTCGCCAAAGACTCGTCCAAGGCCTCAGGTACTCTCTTGTGGTCGACGTTCCACAACTTTGTTGTAACGAAAATTTCTTCTCGTGGAACTCCTGACTCTTTAATACCCTTACCAATTTCTTCCTCGTTTCCATAGTGTTCAGCAGTATCGACGTGTCTATAGCCGTTCATCAAGGCTGTCTTCACCACTCTGTAGGCCGTATCCTTTTCCTTATTTTTCCATGTTCCGTACCCAATAACTGGAATGTTTTGCCCATTATTAAGTGTTACAGTGTCGTTATTAGTAGTTGCAGCAATCGTCATTTGTTTAAACTAGTTCTCACTCTTTCTTTGCAATAAAGATAATAGATGTGTGATATCTAGACTTTATAGATATGTCAGAAATCAAGGATATCTGGCTTCATATTTATACCCTTTCAGAGCAATGTTCTCCGTAGACTCTATTACCGCAACCATACAGTTTAATCATGGTTAATGGTGTCTCAACCTCTTACGTAATATGTTGCAAAAACAAAAGAAAAACCTTAATTCGCAATCTATTTTCCTCTGCACAAGGGCTTCCAAATCTGTACTGATCCAACCTTTAAATTAACAATTTAGCGGTATTTTTTGGAGATACAGTTAGCGATGGAGCCGCTAAACTTTAAAAGGATCTCAAATGATTGACTAGGTTTTTTTTCGATCTTACACCAGTACTCAACTAGTCTTTCTATCAGAGTCGCAAATATTCAAAAGCTACTAGTCACGCTTATCTTACCACATAGTATTCGCATGGTGATAAAGAGATTTCAGAGCAATATTGCACATAGAGTGATAAGGTAGAACTTTAGATGCAGTATCAATTCATGTGAATGCGACGACATCGGTTAAAGCCTAATGCAAGGATTTTGTGGCAGTTATTGTCTGCTAGTTTACATCAATACCATAATGCGTCCTCATCACGCTTTTCATACTCCGAGTTTCATTTTGATAGTTGCTTGCTGAACTATGAAGTAATAATACATAAAACACGTAAAAAATCCTGTTGATAGGGAACGGGGAACACTTTTTACTAGTTCATTGCTCGTAACAACAATACACTCCGATCATCAAACTCTGCACAACGTACAAAACGTGAAATCTAGATTAGAGACATTGTAATCGGAATGTTTTCCTGTTGAGATCATTCAATGCGGGTTCTCTTGTCTGAAAGGTCACACTAACCTCAATTTTCGTAATATTAAATGGGCTATGTCTCGAAACAATACATGTTACAGATTGCACGCAAACCTGCGCATGTGAACCCTTTATTTAAGGAATATTGTGGAGGTTGATGTGTGGAGGTGAGACACTGAGAAATGGGTGAACCGAAGTGGAATTTGATCTGTTTTTATAGTGGGATAATTCTCGGACTATTAGCACTTTGTAGGTGATATAGCAAACGTATATCGGAGGAATATAACTCTCAATAAGTTAATCAAGTGTTCATCTAAGTTGCGAAGTAAACTCTTAACATTATTGGCCACTGGATGATTGGATTAGTTAAAGTCTGTGCTTTTCCTACAGGTAAAGCTGTGATTTCGGAATTACTCAGACATTAAGACAGACTTTTTTGTCATGAAAATTGTAGCAACTTATGCTCTTGATTGCGGTCTTGTGGGTACTAAGTGGTTGATAGTTTCTTCACCAAAATATTGGCCTTTATATGGTCACCGGCCCAATGCAATTGTTGTAGCTTTTGAATTAGGTTAATGCTGTTGCTCTTGGATAAGATGTGTGGGTATTCCTTATTTTTGGTTGCGAGGATGTTCTCTTAGGCTGCAAATAAATAGCTGCCTGCTTAACCTTGTGCATCGCCTGGAAACTCTGCAAATCACTATACAAAAGTGTTGGTATATAATACACTCTCTACGAACTTGTCATTTTATGTAGACATGTTTATTCGCAACTTATAAGCTACCGTCTATAAAAAAAAAAGGCTGCATTCCTATTAATCTGTGATTAAATTAATCGCTGAAATCAGTAAAAGGTGGGTCGCATGTTCTACTGGTGCCATCCTTTTGTTCTAATTTGTTCAAAGTGTTGAAATCTTCATCAGACAATTTGAAAGTCTTCAAGTTAGAAATGATTCTCGAGTCGGTTACAGACTTTGGCAAAACAACAGTATTTCTTTGAACAGCCCAGGAAACCAATACTTGAGCTGGTTCAACATTGTTCTTCTTAGCAATCTCAACAATTGTGTCATTCTTGAATAATGGAGAATTGGTTGAACCCAAAGGAGAGTATGCTTCGATCACAATGTTATTCTTGTTCAAGTAATCATATAATTCTGGTTGAGTCAATAATGGGTGAGCTTCAATTTGATTAACAGCTGGTGTGACAGTGACATCCTTATCAGCCAACAATCTTTGGATCTTCTTCACGGTAAAGTTAGAAACTCCAATTGCCTTAATTTTACCAGAATCTTTCAATTTTTGCAATTCCTTGTAAGTATTGACGTAGTCCCAATCTTTATATGGCTCTTTAGTGACTGGGTCTGTAGACAGAGGCCAGTGAATCAAGTACAAATCAATATAATCTAAACCCAATTTCTTCAATGAAGTGTTTAAGGCCTCTCCAGCCTTCTTGTGGTCGCTGTTCCACAATTTGGTTGTAACGTAGATTTCTTTTCTTGGAACTCCGGAATCTTTGATAGCCTTACCAACTTCTTCCTCGTTACCATAAATAGCTGCGGTATCAATGTGCCTGTAACCATTCTGTAATGCTACCTTAACCGCATTGTATGCAGCTCCTTCCTCAGTTGCTTGCCAAGTACCCAATCCAACTACTGGAATTTTGTCGCCGTTGTTTAAAGTAACAACGTCAGTGTTCTTGTTTAAAGTAGCAGACATTTTCTAATAAATTAAGTTTAGTTCAGTTTTTAAGACTTTATAAAGTTTATAGTTTAAAAATAAGAAATTAATGAATGGCAAACTTTCGATGTTCGGCAGATTTTCCGGATAGGCCTCCATTTTTATAGTTTCGGCTGAGAAATCAAACGGCCAAATTGCGACATTGCGGTGCAACCTGATTGACGATTCTGAAATACACAGATTGTTCTACACAATTCTATACTCCTATTCATTTTTTTTAAAATCCTATAATTAAAATACCAATGAAAACTATACTAATTAATTAGCCTTCTTCATGCCAAAAAAACTACTTTTATTTTTCAGTCCTGTTTCGGACTTTTTGCTATTAGCCGAGCTAATACTGCCTGTAGACGAATGAGTCCTACTCAATTTGGAGGATTCAATCAGCGATTCATCTCCAGTATTTGTAAGAGGATCCTTATGCTTGCGATGATGACTTATGTGATGTAAGAAGCCATGATGTTTTTTCTTCGATGAATTAGTATCGGAGTCAACCATGGCCGTCGAGGAATTCGCATCCTTATGTTTGTTGAATAGCTTACGAGGTGGCTCCTTTGAAGCAGACTGTTTCTTTTCCTTCTCATCTTGAAGGCGTTTGAATTTTTCATCTTTAGCTTGCTTCATTTTGAGTTTTTCATCCTTTTTTATGAGCTTAGTAATACGCTTGTCAACTTCCTTATTGTTTTCAATAGCTGATTTTTTAGCCAATTTTGAATCTGTCTTACCTTTGAAAGGTGTAAAATTGCCCAAGGTCCTGAAACTTGGGTTTGATTTAGTTTTCTCTAATGACGCATTTTTCAAACTATTTGTTCCCATAGTGCTCAACGATGACGACGATGCATTTAGTTTCAGGTCTCCAAATCCGAATCCGACATCCGATGCATCTCCATGTGCATTTGATGGCACTCTCCCTTTGGCTTGATTAATTGCTGCCTTTTGCTCCGACTGAACTCTTTGTAATCTCTGTTGCGTTTCATACCTCTCTTCCAACTCCTCTATCGCTAATCCCACATCAATCTTAGTTTGATTTAAAATCAGACCCATATGTTTGACGTTTATGGCTCTTAATATCAACTTTAGATCTCTGGAAATTGTTGCTGATTCATAAATCAAATCGGTGATAGCATCAGAAGGCAACTCGCCCAGGGGAGAAGCCAATTCCTCCAAAGTTAAATTCAAGCCTCTAGATTCGGGAAAATCATTTTCGTCTTCTTTGCCTTTCAGTTCCGAGTTGGCTAAATAGCTGTTAAACTGATAATCCCTACCACTTTTGTCGAATACTGATTTAGCTCTTGGTCCCACATTGACTGTTTTATCATGCACATCCAAATACCCTAATTCAACGTCGCTTTCTTCTTCGGAAGAAGTAATTTTACTTAAAAAATCATTTTCATCCGTTGCATTATCTTGAGTTTCTTTAGAATTTTTGTTTACCAGAGAACCACTTTTTGAACTGCGGGGGGACCCACTATCAGGCATCTCTTCTCTTGAAGTTATTGATAATTCATGATCTTTACCACTGTCATAATTAAAAGAGTAGCGAAAAGATGTTGATGAATTAGAAGACCGCCCCTTCTGCTTTCTAGATGCTGCTGCAACACTATTTCTATGCACCTCAGACGACTTTCTTAGCAACGCAAAATCTAAATGACCATCATCTACAGTATCAGCAAACCCTTCATATTCATCTAGTGGGAATACAATATTCTCATCTTGAGACGCATTGGTGAATTTTAACAAATCGTGGTACTTTTTCTTTAACTTGCTACCTTCTCTCAAGATGAAGGACTCCTTTCTACCGATGATGCCAAATAATACCTCACTAATCAAATCGTATAATAATGGGACATTAAAATACTTGGCGATGATCAAATTGTCCAATGCAGTAGGCGATAAGAGCCATCTATTTCCGACTTGGCCAGTGTATAAATACTCGCAAAATGCCTTGAGTGTAGTTGTAGAAAATGGAATGTAAAGCTTCCTTGGAATTAGCGAGGGCTCCATCTTGAATTTTCCATTTTCAATACTGTCGAAGTCTAACAACGGATTGTTGTAAAAAGTCGATCGATCATCATTACTATTATTAGGCTCTTCAAAGTTGTTCAAATTTTGAGAGGAATACTTTGCGTCTGATCGTTCAGACAAAGTAGCATCCTTATTCTGCTGTGAGTCTGCTTCAGCCGAAGCAATTAATGTATTACTATTACCTTTTTTACTAGCTGGTCTTTTGCTACCTTGAACTTGAACGACATTACTATCACTTAGTGACTTCGTATGAATAGCATCAGTTGAACTGTTAGGAGAAGCATCAAGGAATTTAGGATTACCTGAATTTTTACTGATGTAGCCAGTATATTTCAAGTTTTGTACTTCCGAATTAGACAGTTCATTACTCGAACTACTATTACCCTGGCCACTAATCGAAGTCCTGGGCGATGCAAACGGGGAATCTCTGGGTGATTTAGAAATTGGAATGTTTCTCAATGCAGTCAAAGTATGGATTAGTGATGCTCTTGGAGAACCAAGATCGCTTGAGTTTTTGCGCGATGAACTTTTGAAAGAGGTTGAGGACGCGGGGACCGCAGGAATTGGTTCATTAGGTAAAGGTAATTGGGGTGGAATGGTTTGTAAATGCGAATTCAATAAGGAACTATTGCTAGATGCTGAGCTGACAGAGTCCTTGCGAGCTTTAGGATCTTGTTGATTGTCCATAGGAGATAAGCCTTGCACAAACGCTGATTTTTCTTTCTTAGCGCTACAGGAGTTATTTGAACCACTCGATGAAGAACCTGCTTCAGAAAATGGTTTAACGGTATCTGGGTTCTGCTCATTGGCTTTATCAGTGTTCAATGCCGATGGGGACGTCGACAAATATTCTTGAAAAGGTAATCTGAATTGCGGAGCTTCCTTGGAACGACCCTTAGTCGAAGGTATTGGAATAGATATATGATACGCAGCCAGGTTTGAATTCGGTGTAATTTCTGAATTACCTGACGACATCGAAGAACCGCCTCCACTACTAACTGAGCTCTTTAGTTTATTGTGCTGCTTATTTGAATTATTCACACTGTCGGAAGATGTGGGCATGCTCGATTTGTGAGTTTGTAAATCCAAGTTTTGGTCCTTTTCAAACTGATCGACAGCTTTTACATATCCCCTAGCCAACAAATCTATGAAGTATCTTCCCCATCTTTCAACTAGAATTGCCAATGAAACCGGAATTCTATCTCCATTGGCGGAAATCAATTCAAAATCAGATATCACGTCACTATATCTATTTAAGGCATTCCTTCCTAAAGTGATCGCTGCAGGAGGAAATACTGATCTAATAGTAGTGAATTTTGTCTTTGGAGCCACGTAATGAACATACTCACTAAAACTAATAGTTGAAGGTGACTTATCGCGTGATTGGGATACTTGGGAACCCCTTCTTGTAGACTGTGCCAACAGTTCGTTGACTTCATCAATGGATGAAGTCGATGGCACGGGAGTGTCTTCATCTAGCAGTCTATCTGCTATACCACTACTGCTGCTTTCATCTGTGGACGAGCCGTCGTCTTTGAAAACGGATTTGTTCAGACGATCATGGCTCCCTTCAAGTTCTGAACTTGCCAATATATTCGTGATAGGCAAGCTTACTGTGATCATTAAATTGAAAAACCTGACGCCACTAATTGATTTTGAAGCTGATGAATTTCCGATCAATACTACCTTGTGATGTGACTGCCATGCAAAGCCTCCCCAAAATTTGTGCGAACCATAATCATGATCACAAAAAAAGTTCAACCTTGACCATTTGCCAGTAGGTTTATTGTAAACGAATATAGATATATCGTCATCTTCAGGCAAAAATCCGGTAATTACCAAATTACGTCCGAATAGGCCCCCTGTAGGAAACCTTAAATTGAAGGGAATGGTAGAACTAGTGATTTTTTTTGTTTCTGAAGAATGCATTCGAACTGGTTCGTTAAGTGATGATCCTTTATGCAATGGCAATACTTTGCCGGTTTTAATTGACTTTCCTATCTTGAAAGATACTAATGGGTTAGTCGGATGCCCGTTCGCTTGATGATTTATATGGGAGTAAACTATGATTGATTCTTCGTCTTCCGCGCCATTATAGTCGCTCTGATTGTGAGCTGAGTGGCGATGACGTTGGCGTTGATATTGATGTTGATGTTGATGCTGATCTTGATGATGGGAATCCGTAAGAGCTTCGTCTGTAAAAGTCACTATCACATTATCTTTGTAGTCCACGTTTAGGTTGTAGTCCTCTGATGTTACGATGCTGTTGACGTGCGGATCATGCTTATCCTTCTTACTACCTATTGTCAAATGGAAAGACGAACCAACATATTTTTTCGTTACAAGATCAAACATGGCATTATCATAAATTGGCAGTGAGTCACGGCCTTTCCCTCCGGCGATAAATATTCCAAAATGGTCCTTGCGATTGACGAAAGATAAATTACTTAACGTTGTCATCTTATGACTAAATCTCGGCACAGGAATGTTACTGTCGTTCTCGTAATTTGCCCCATCGTGAAGAAGCGACCATCTACTGGTCTCAAGATTAAGCTCCCACAAGTCGTTACATGGGACAAGCATTTGCGCATCTTTATTTCCCTGAGTAAGTTCAACTTCATACTTGTCGTTCAAAATAAGCCCACCAAATACATAAACGCAATTGTTCACGGCACATATCTCGTGAAGAAGTCTAGGCTTTGGCTTGGGGTCGTTGGATTGCACCTTGACCCTTGCCCATCGCTTCTCAATCAAATCCAAGTAAAAAAACTCTCCCGAAAGATAACGCTCGATGGTGCTCGACCTCATGTTCGCCAGCTTCAGAAGAAGCGTCCTTACCACCTCGTCAGTCGTAAACTCCTTCAAGTCCAACCCTACCGTAAGTCCCCCGAATGTGAATAAGAGCGAATTGTACAACGTCGATGCTGATCCTGTCCGAACATTCAAGTTGAGTCGATCATCTTTCTCAGTCGGTGGCAATCGCAAATTATGACAAACACTAGTCGTCGATATTAGAGCTGCCATGCTTGTTCAACCTTAGTACCCACTGTCGTATGCGATTCTTTTTGTTGTCCAATCTACGTAATTGAGAATCTTAAATTCTGCTAATACAATTTGTGACGATGAATAAACGAGAATGCTCGTTGATATCTTCTATGGTGTCGATTTAATGTCTGCTGTTACTGCGTTCTAATGCCAAAAAAAGTACTATATTAAGACTGTCGCTATCAGCGATTCTGTGTTCACTTTTTGTATCTATTGTCGTGTCACCTTAAGTCCGTCAATCAGAGTCCTGGTATTATCCTTATTGGGGCCTGCGTGATTTTTTTCGCTCTCGCTCAATATCGGTAGCATGGGGCTTTCAACCGTGGCAAGCCGGGAACGTCAGGTCTCCTGTACATCACATGCTGATACACGTGCTAATTCATCGGTGCGTGTGCAGGCCGCGGTTTAGAATAGCTGGTTCTTCGCTCTCATTACCGTGATGGGCTTGCGGTTACGTAAAGGTGATTGACCAAACCCCGATTAGGAAAGCCATAAGCAAATGAAGTTTTTCTACTTAGAAGCCGGTTTTGCCGGAAAACCCTCGAATTCGATGGATGTATCAGCATTAATGCACCTGACTTGAATATTTAAGGAAGACGTAAGTAAACAACTCACCCATAGAGGCATTTCCGGTCGATCACGCTGCTCACAACTATCGAAGCCAACCCCCCTGTAGCCTTAAAATTTGGTGTTATAAACGGGTAATATACAACTTTTCTTTGAACTAACGTATATTTTCCTAGCAAATTGTACATCTCAAGGAAGTATAATATAGGTAACAACCGAAGGTAAGTAATTGAGTAGTTTCGACAGAAACATAGGGAGATCTAGCGATATAATACTAACTGAAGACTAGAACACCAGTAATTAAGAATGTCTGAAGTTGCTGAGCAGAGAGCGTCTAGTAATGCAGATAATGCTTCTACTACGACCAGCTCGACTCAGAATACCATGTTGAAGAAATTGACAAGCGGATCGTCGTGGGTGTCACCGTTTAGAAGTAGCAATTCTAAGAAGAATCTCCGAAAGCAATTGAAGGAGGATAATGCCATCACAAATATTCATGTTCCTAAAAAATTTGCGAGCCATCCCACATTGGAGGCCGAGAGGAAGCAGGAAGAAGATGCTAAGACAGGTAGCAAGGATACCAAGCTATCCAAAAGCGCTTCGACCCGTTCTTTGAGAAACGAGCCAATCGACACGCCCAGAGAGGTAGCGGAAGAGGTTGAAGAGAATTCCGAGCCCACTGATGATGAAGCAGAAGACGAAACAGAAGCTGAGCAGGAAGATGAAGCTTCTAAGGCTGATAATGAATCAGAGAGACCATTGTCTGAAGCCGAACAAGCAGAGAGTAAAGATGGTGACGATGGTGACGAAGCTGAGGTCGACAAAGCCAGGGATGATGACTTCAAAGATAAGTCCGATAATATCACTGAGAAAGTCAAGGAAGCACCAATTGAGCTTGTCACACAACCCGAAGCTAAGTACGAGCCTGTTCAGTTGCCCAATCAAGAAGTGTTAGATAAGTTGAAAGACAAGCCAAAGTTGTTGAGTCGTTACCAAGATTTGAACGCTACAGCTATTGGCTCTGTGTCTCGTACCCTTGATGATCCTAACAAAGTGATCGACTTGGGAAGTGGCATGAAGATGACTCAACAACAGTTGTTGGATATTGCTGCCAAGAGAGTTGCTCCTGTGATAACCAGCATTAATGAAGAAGTCTCTAAAACTAGAGATGAGGACGAAATCAAGAGACAAAAGGAATTGTCGAATAAAGTTGCCCATCACGAAAAGAAATTACAAGGGGAACTTGACAAGTACATCAAGAAGTTGGGCAAACAAAAGACTAAGTTCTCTGCTGAAATTGAGCGCAAGTTGGAGGATTTAAAGCAGTCTATGAAAAATGCTGACTTAAGTGCTGCAAACTTTGAGAAAGACACAAGACAAGAAATTGAAACAGCGAATGAGGAATTCAAAGAGCGTGAAGCCAATGCTGTTGAAAAGCATGGAGATGGTAAAGAGACTTTAATTAAAAACCATGATGAATTAGAGGCGACAAAAAAGCAAGAGTTAGAGGACGCCAAGGCTGATCAAGAAAAGACAACAAAAGAGATCGAAGAGCTACACGAGAAGAAGACTGAATTGGATAATGCCAACTCAGATTTGGCAACAAAGATTGAGGAGGCCACTGCCGAATTGAATGAAAGAACAAAGGAATTAGATGATTTAAAAGAGAAGTATTTTTCAAAGCAAGACGGTATTTCTAAGAATTCAGCAAGCAAAGAACAATTAGATAATAAGATTTCTACTGCAAAAAAAGAATTGGCCGCTAAACAGAAGCATCATAATGCATTATCAGCTGAGGTTGGAGTATTAAGTGGTACTTTGGCAGCCTATGCTGCGAAATTGTCGGACTTGAACGATGGCCAACAATTTCACGGTCAGAAACTTGCAGAAGCTAAAAAGAAATATCAAAGCTGGGAACAAGAAAGAGAGCAATACATTACCGAAGCTGCTAGAGAGCATGAACGTAAAAAAATTAATGAAAGATTTCAATCGAAATCAGCCGAGCCTAAGGGTCATGAAAAAGGTGGTGTAGGTTCTGTAACTAACCCTGCTTTGAACGAAGGTGGTGAAGGTTCTGAAGGACATGAATTTGTGTATGGTGGTGCAAGTGATTTGGATCAAAAAAAGAACGAGAAGGAGCGCGTTTACAATGAGCATCAAGATAAAGGGACTGATGAAGCGAAGCAGTTGAAAGAAGAAATTGAGCAATTGAAAGCCGAGCAAGAAAAAAGAGTTCAAGCTGCTAGGCTGGAAGCAGATAAATTAGCTGAAGCCAAATTAGCTGAAATCGAGGTATTAAAGAAAGAGCATGAGCAAAAACTTAAGGCATTCAGAGAAAAATTAGAATCTGAAGAATTGGAAAAAGCAAGATTATTGGAGGAAGTTGAAAACTTGAATAAAATCAAACAGTTAAGAGAAGAAAAAGCAAGGCTAGCTAGTGAATTACAAACTGAGGTTGAAGTGGACGACATTAACAAGCTCATTGAAGAAAGAGAATTGGAAGTTGCCAAATTATCCAAGCAAATCGAATTAGATGACAAAGATTTATACAATGTTTCAAACATCACTAGTTCTTCTAAAACTCCAGGTGGAACTACCACAAGCGGAGAACTGAAGCCAAACAAAAATTCTAAAAATATTGTTGGCACTAGTAATGGTTTACCAAGCTCAAAGGAATCGAAAGGTTTATCCGATAAGCAATCTACTGCCCCAGTAAGCAAAGCTGTTGATGACGGAAAGGAAAAAAATAAGCCATCTCAAACCTCAACGGCGGCGGCTGCTGGAGGTGCTGCGGGTGTTGGCGCCATGGGAGCTGCAGGTGCTGGTGCGATCGCTTCTTCAGATAAGAGGGATGCTGCTAAGCATGCTAATGATACTGAAAGGACTGGAAGCCTCAGTAAGCTCAGAAGCTTCACCAAGAAATTTGGTAGGAAAAATTCAGTAGACGCCTCTCCTTCTAAAGCTGATTCTAAAGGCACCAAATCAAGCAAGTCTAAGGATGTGGCTCCTGTAACCGTGACTGATAAAAACAAAGGTGATTCTATAAGCAAAGCCAATGATGCTAGCGTTTTATCAGGAAAGAAGGGAGATAATTCCAAGACTGAGAATCATTCGGATTCATCATCTGCGTATGAAACCTACTCTGTTTATGAAGAAGTTTCAGAATCAGAATTCCAAAAGAACAAAGGAAATCCAGATTACATGGAAATGAGCACTGACGAATTGGAAAGACATAGAAAGGCGAATTGAAATTTTATGTAGTCGTATTTAGAATCACTCAAAATCGATTCGAAATGCCGTTGATATAATTTACCTGTTAACCATTCTCCATGTTGTTATATATAATACGTTTTGTTTTTTTTTTTTCTATGTATTTATATACTGTATTAATGAATATATTATGTTTTGTAAGTCAAGAATTCAGTATAGTTTTGCTGTCAAACCTTCCAGAACGCCGATAGTTTTCAGCCAAATGTAGTCTTTTTACCAGAGGATGGAACAATTGCAGCGCTACCTCTTTGAGCAGTAGCTAATGCGACAGACGACTTTTGTCTCTTATTAGAGACACTTTCATGCTTTTCAAACTTTCTTTTAGGATGTAACACTGGATGGCTTCTTTGAATTTTTCTTTCGGTAGAAGCTTGCTGAATGGTGGGTGAAGGGCCCTCCTCCAGATATGATTGAAGCAGATCATCATTCTTCAAAAATCTCTTTGGTGTTAGCTTAGACCTGTCATCCCCATACTCTAATCTTAAGGGCCTATTGATTAATTTTTTGGCTAACTTCGACTTCAAGGCAGTTGTAGGTCCGCTTTCATTACGAAAATCAATAAAAGCAAACCCCTTGCACTTACCTGAATCTTCAAAAGTAGCCATTCTAATTTTAACTATGTCTCCACAGTGCTGAAAGTGTTCTTTCAATAAATCCTCTGTTGTGTCAAACGATAAATTGCCGACAAATAAGATTCTAGATGGAGGATTTTTAGATAATGGGTTTGTCTCTTTCTTAGGCCTACCATCGAAAGAGTTTGCGTTCTTTATTAACAAGTTCCTGCCATTCAAATGCGATTCGCTCAATGAAACAACGGTATCAACGTGCTTTGCACTTGGAAAATCCACGTAAGCAAACCCTTTGATTTTATTATCTTTCTTTGGGATATTAATTCTTAAAAAATCATCCTGCTCGAATTTAACTGAGTCATCTTCACCGTCTAAAGAACTAGTTTTACTCAATATAAATCTTATAAGATCTTCCTTTGTAGTATCGAACGATAAATTACCAATCCAAACTCCAAATTCTGATTTTTTACTCTTCTTTGCCGCATCTTCACTTTCTTGTCCTTCCGTTAATATTGGCTTTGGAGGAGGGTTCTTCTTTGCCAACTTAGCAAGGTCCAATTTCCCCTTCTTAAATAAACGTTTCTGTTTCTTGGACAAAGGCACACCAGCATTTAAATCAATTTCTAATTCTGTACTGTCAGCACCGGAACTTTCTTCACTACTGTCCTCATTTGCTGTCTCCTCTCTTTTTTTCCTCTCCTTCTTTTCCTTCTTTCTCTCCTTTCTTTCCCGCTTGGACTCCTGTTCTATTTTAAAATCTTCTTTGCTCATATCCTTATCCACTAGTGCTGTTCTATCTATCTCATCGCTATCAAAAATATTTATCAGTGATATTTCAGAATAGTCGTGTTTTGATCAACTATGTATCTCAATACTGCTCTCATGGTCTGAAGAATAGCATGTAAACATCAGAAAGCTAAGTGAACTCTTGAGATTTGAGACAGATAGAGTGAAATGACGGTTGATTGAAAAATGAATTGCAAGCATGCGGTAGTGGCATAAAGAGAGAAAGTACTAATTACATAGGAAGTAATGTATTATTTTAGGCTGCAAATTTTTCTGTTCATTTGTATCGATGGAAGAGTCTTTTCTTAGCTTAAATATCCAAGTAGTAGAGAATATAAACAACGAAGTAACTGCACTGCTTGTCCTAAACCTACTTAATAAAAATTTTGTTGAAGAAATTCTGTAAATAGTTTATGAATTCGATATCCCAACAAAGCTGCAACGATTTCATAATTTTTTGAAGTACATGTCTAAAAGGTTTAATATTCCGCTTCAAGCATTTGTCTGGATACATTAATGTAATTAATCTATTCGAAGTTACTAAATATACACCACTTCCGTGACTCATACAGTGACTAATTTAATATGAATTTTAACTTGCTATTTACTTAATTATCATCAATCATCTCCAGCCATAACCATTTCCTCCAAAGCTCACCGGATTCATTGATAATGTTATCCATGAAATCAATTTTGTGATTATTCAAGGAATCGTTTGAGATGATATTTCTATCAGCGTCTGATTCCTGAGGCTTGAAATGTTTATACTTATTACTTATATTCAATGACTTGGTAGGCAATCTTGACAAAAATTGTCTTATCTCATGTTGATCCAATTCCATCAATGTATTTTCTTTAGACTTTAATAATGCCAATGTTATAAATATCAATTCAACGTGTGGATCTAACTTGGAAAATGGAATAGTCAAATCATTATATGGTGTGCCATTGGACGAAGACGAGGATGATGATGATGTCAGTTTTGTTCTTAGCAAAGTGTTGTCGTTAATTATCGAGTTCAGAGGAGAATTGGATGTTGGTGAATTGGAGTTTGATGATTCTGTGGTATTCAATTCATTAATCAAATCTTTGAAAGAGTTAGATTTCTTGTAGTGTTCTATTTTCTTGTCATCATTATCATTACTCACGGACCAAAATATATCTGGGCCTAGTTTATTAAGCAAATCCGTCGTTAGATCCAATTTGTCAACATAATACGAATTTGGTTTCTTTAGATTTTGTAGCCTCCAACCAAAAATTAAATCCCAAATTCTTCCTCGATCTAACCTTGACCATACTTTTGAGCCACACCATTTGAGCCACCATATTAACCATTCGTCATCATGACTACCAAACTTGTTCAAAATTTGTTCTTCTTGAAAATACTGAGACAACTCGGGCAATAGTTTTCTAAAACAATATATGAAGAAAGATACTCTTTCTTCAATAGTACCACCATTTATTGGCAAAATCTTCTTGTTAATAGTCGTTGGTGTTTTGGGTTTATTTTTGAATTTTTCTTCTGGAGTATGTAGCAAGACTAAAACCAATCTTTCGTATACATCACGAAACGACATATTGTTGATTTCTTTGTCATTCACTAGGCCCTCTAGGTAGTCACTAAGACCAGGGAAATTATTGATGTAATTAGAATAATCATTGAACAAATTCTTGGTAACGCTGTTTTCTGGGTTGGTTGTATCTCTTCCAACTAATACCCACGAGGTATTCGGAATTGGAGGAAACCATTCGGCAAGGCCCAAGGCAATCCAGGTCAATGCCTGGTCATATTTAATTATTTTTCCCCATTTTTTAGTGAACTTCAAAATAGCGGATTCTAGAATTTTAAAAATTTCACGCTCATTATCTGATGGATTATTTAGGTTTCTCAGAATCGAATAATTCAATCGATGAACGTACTTAAGTAGATCCCGCTTGATTTCTTGTTCAAGTCCTTCACTGCTTTCTTCGGTATCAGTTTCAGAATTCGTATCATTATCCGGCTGAATGAATGGATTGACCACGAATGGATGATGCTTTAACAAAATAGGCCATATTTTGAACCTCAAAAATGGAGGCAATCCCTTTTGCCTTGATATCAATGCTAATCCTTGGTGGTTTTTGGTGTTTATATAGTGTTGGCAAAGCTTAAAGATTTCTCTATCATAACTGAACGATGGCTGATTTGTATTATTATTCGCCTCACTTTCGAGGCTTTCATCGGCCTGCGTCTCATTTGAGCCTGTCCTTTGTGTTGCGCTAGTTCCATTTTTCTTATCACTTTGATCATTATTGAAGTCAATGGCTATTTCTCCATCCGTGCCACCCGTTACGGTTCTACTATCACCACTATCTGATCCACTACCATCTTTTTCTGCAGTATCCTCCTCGCTTTTGGTGTTCGTAGTCGATGTGGAGTTCAACATTATGTTGGAAAATGTATTAAATATGTTATGTAGTAAATCGTTGGACATATTATATTAATATCGGGCGTTTCTTTCGATTGTTTAAAACATTACGGATTCAATTTTGAGCTAGGATAACGGGAGGGACGAAAGTAAATATATCGAAATATACTCAGATATTTCTTATATTGATTTTATATACAAAATGTATATAATATCTCTATATTCGATATGATTTACGTCTTACGATCAGTTTCCCATAATTCGAAGCGATTTTTTTAAATTTATCGAGCGTGGCTCTACCAGAAACTTTTTCGACATTAGTGTCCCACTCAATGTTGCTCCGTGGTTGTATGACTATTGTATAGGATTTGCTGAAATAATCGTGAAAAGTATACAACTATAGTTCTATTTGCAATGGTTTACATGCGAGTAATTCTCCGAGGGTAAATTTAGTTTTTGTACAGAAGGAGAAAAATCGTAAAATGCAAATTCGCAACCTAAGCTGGACTTATTGTAAATGCTCTTAAGTAGATCGATGTATTTAATGGCTGCAAGATACAGATGCGAGATTCACGAACATTGGGTGATAGGCGTAACCAAAAGTTATTCAAAAAGTTGCATTAGAGGCAGAATGATAGTATCGCAAATAATCTTACAAAAATGATCATGTGTTGCTTGATATCTCGTAGTATTCATAAATTCACATAGCCATTAAAGATTTTGTTCACAAGCTTAGCTACATACCTATCTGGCTCAAAATTCACATAATAACATTTTCTTGTTCTTTCTGGCTTATTTGCTTCTTGTCCTTGACAATCATCTCGACAATTCCTACATGCACCAAAAGGGTTTCTTTATGTCTCGCTAAATTGAAAGCCGTATTTCGCAGCCAGAGAAGAATCTTTCCCATGAACACTATATATTCAAAATATACTCTAGTTACTTGGAAAGAAACCAGAGCGGTCGACAGACTCTCTTGCCTACAAAAAACGAGATGTAGGTGAAAGTACACTATGCACAATTTTTTAACTTAGTATATTACCTCTACGCAAAGCCAGCGAAACTAAGAAGCCAAAACACAATGTTACAGTTGGAAATTGAACTGAAGACTAATGTACAGAATTATCTCGCCTCTTACCTCGAACGATCTGTATTCACAATCAATAATACACTCTGTAGAAGCTTCTTCCTAAAGAGCTCCTACCTCGGACTCACACTTGGTTCTCTGAATTTCTTTTTTTGTCGATACACGTGATGGACACAAGCTGATAGAACTACTATATAAGGGGTTGTATCGCCACTCAATTACAAATAAACACTTTCTTATACATACTTTAACTACATAAGAAAGAAACATAATTAAGATGCAAATTTTTGTCAAAACATTAACTGGTAAGACTATCACTTTAGAAGTGGAATCTTCTGATACCATTGATAATGTAAAATCCAAGATCCAAGATAAGGAAGGAATTCCACCAGACCAGCAGAGATTAATTTTTGCTGGTAAGCAATTAGAAGATGGTAGAACATTATCTGATTACAACATCCAAAAGGAATCTACCTTACATTTGGTTTTGAGATTGAGAGGTGGTATGCAAATTTTCGTCAAGACTTTGACAGGAAAGACTATTACCTTAGAAGTTGAATCTTCCGACACCATTGACAATGTCAAATCTAAGATCCAAGACAAGGAAGGAATTCCACCAGACCAGCAGAGATTAATTTTTGCCGGTAAACAGTTAGAGGACGGTAGAACTTTATCTGATTACAACATCCAAAAGGAATCTACTTTACACTTGGTCTTGAGATTGAGAGGTGGTATGCAAATTTTCGTCAAGACATTAACTGGTAAGACCATCACTTTAGAAGTTGAATCTTCTGATACCATTGACAATGTCAAATCCAAGATCCAAGACAAGGAAGGAATTCCACCAGACCAGCAGAGATTAATTTTTGCCGGTAAACAGTTAGAGGACGGTAGAACTTTATCCGATTATAACATCCAAAAGGAATCTACCTTACATTTGGTTTTGAGATTAAGAGGTGGTATGCAAATTTTCGTCAAGACATTAACTGGTAAGACCATCACTTTAGAAGTTGAATCTTCTGATACCATTGACAATGTCAAATCCAAGATCCAAGACAAGGAAGGAATTCCACCAGACCAGCAGAGATTAATTTTTGCCGGTAAACAGTTAGAGGACGGTAGAACTTTATCTGATTATAACATCCAAAAGGAATCTACTTTACATTTGGTTTTGAGATTAAGAGGTGGTATGCAAATTTTCGTCAAGACTTTGACAGGTAAGACTATTACCTTAGAAGTTGAATCTTCTGACACCATCGACAATGTCAAATCTAAGATCCAAGACAAGGAAGGTATTCCACCAGACCAGCAGAGATTAATTTTTGCCGGTAAGCAATTGGAAGATGGTAGAACTTTATCCGACTATAATATTCAAAAGGAGTCTACCTTACATTTGGTTTTGAGATTGAGAGGTGGTATGCAAATTTTCGTCAAGACTTTGACAGGTAAGACTATTACCCTAGAAGTTGAATCTTCCGACACCATTGACAATGTCAAATCCAAGATCCAAGACAAGGAAGGAATTCCACCAGACCAACAGAGATTAATTTTTGCCGGTAAGCAATTGGAAGATGGTAGAACTTTATCTGATTACAACATCCAAAAGGAATCTACTTTACACTTGGTCTTGAGATTGAGAGGTGGCCAATAAATAAATAATTACTATAATAGTCAATAACTAATATATTTTTATTGTCATCTTAAATTTATTGTAGATCTAAGTATTATAGTACATAGCTTTCTATTTACTAGCTACTGAAATGATACACTGGAGTAATCTTTTTGCAATTCACTTTGAACCACAGTAGACTTTTCTAGACCCGCAAACTCCTTCAACGTGCTTCTTATGCGGCTAGAATATTCAACTTCATTAATTTCGTCAAAATATGCAATTGCCACTTTACTAAACCTTATGAATTGAGTCTTAACGTTTTCAATGTTGTCTATATTCAAGCAGTTTTGACGTAATAGCTCCCAAATATCAAAAAGAAGATTAATCGATTGTTTGTCGATGGCTTGTTGATGGTCAATCAAGGACTTTGTGAAACTAGCTATATTTTCGTTAATCTGTATTTTTGACCTCCATGTTATTTCAATGTTAGATGCGAATATACTCCCCGAGCTTCGAAGTGCCAATTTGCATAATTCATTATCAATGGGTACGGTTAAAGTTTCATACAAATTCTTTATGAAAGATAATCTTTCTTCTTCAATTTTAGCTGTATGCCTAATGGATTTAATGTCTTCCATTTCATCATCAGAGTTTTCTTCATAATACTCATTTGAAACAATGTGTGACATTATACCGATATAATCATTCATAAGTACCTCATTCGGGAAAACATAGAGGTATCTGCCCATAAGCTTGATGGAATGCTTTTGGTATTCTTTGTTCCGCCTTCTACTTTCCACCATAACCACATGATTCACTTCACTTAAAAGTTTTTGATCCTTCAAGAGTAAGCCTTTGGATTTGATCGCAAGTGAAATAAGTGATTCTAACACTAACTCCTTTCCCAGCCAGGATTTTCCTTTGCATGCCTCTATCAAAATTTTAAGTAGTTCGAGAATTGTATTCTGAGGAAATGACCCAGTCTCATCAATAGAATTGCATAATGCTACTATGGACTTCCCGATGGTTTTTCTGATTCCAAACTGATTCGAATTCAAGTGCTTTTCGCATATTTCACAAATTTCCTTTACATATAACTTGATAGAATTATTTCCAGAGGTGTTTTCAATCCACTCTCTTTCGAATGGTTGCCTTACAGACTTATTATCATCGTGTTTTCCAATGAAAGCTAGCGGTAAAAACGCTGATAAAACCGATTCAAACTTATCTCCAGAATACTTTGAAATACTTTCACTACCAATTCCTGATATCACTCTGCTTCTGTCATCTTCGCTCTCAAAATAAAGCTTCAACAATTTTTCCGAATACTGAACTATCGAACCAGTTGATGAGATACGACAAAGATAACCTGCAGCTGTAGCATACGATGCTGCAACTGTATCATTCCTATCATTTGCTTGACCAATACACACTTTCAACAATTGGTCACCATATGGCTTAACTAGTTCAAGATGCCTAGTTACTAAACTCACCAAGACCCTACTTCCACAAACTTTTGATGGTAAGCCGACTGACTTCTTGATTGATTGTTGCAAGGCACTAACAGTTTTTGGCATCATAGAATCATCTAACTTATCCAAAAGCTTTTCAATTGCATCCATCATCGGCGAATGGCCAAGACTTTGTAACCTTTGTGCATCAATATCATTACCTTTTAGATTATACTTGTCTGCATTCAATACAAGATAGTTAACAGCTTCTGGTTCCATCGAAGACATCATATTGACAAAGTTGTCGATTAATTTAGGTATAAACGGGTTAATCGCTGCCCCACCAACCTCGCATAGTCTTAATATAGTCTGCAAAGCAAATTTCTTAATATCTTCAGCATCTGAAAGAAGACCTTTTGTACCTAGCAAAAATGGAATTAAATTAGACAATACCTCAGTAGCCTTAGTAGTCGAGGCTCCAGCCTTAACATCTGCAGTCTTTGTCAAAGTAGTGGCTAAAGATCTAGTTAAAGTAGAGCCCTCCTTACGAACGCTTTCTTTGATATCATCCATAACCCTAAAACTCATATGCCAAATTTTCTCGAGTTTCTGCTCATACATATCTAAAGAAACCGTTTGAAGTAAATCGTTTAACGCTGCCGTACTTGCTTGCCTTACTCGCCATTCTTTATTTCCCATTTCCTTTAATAATTCATCTAAAATATTATCAAAGTTTTCATTGATGGCCTTCGATGGATCTTTTATTAAAGCATTCCATATATCACTCATTGATTTAGAAACGGAACTATTCGGATCAAAACGATATCTGAATAACTTTGGAATGAGCCTGTCGGCTAATTTCTTGTTGGACACAAGCATTTGATCAAGGCTAGACTTTGACATAATTGACCCTAAGCCAAATGCCATACCCTTCTTGGAAGACCATAATGCCGAAGACTTAGCCAAGGACATGAATTTATAGACCAAACTAGGATCACCGACATCTGAGGCCAAATTCAAGACATCCTTATAAGTAGTTACCGACCCTTCGTTGGTTTTAAGTAGATTAGGTTCAAATAGCTCTGTCTCAAAACCAACCGAGCCAGCAGGTAGCGCTGTCGATGAATTCGAATCAGTAAAAGATTTTAATAATCCGTGTACAAGTGTATCCTTCAAATCGTAATCTCCCATTTCATATACAATGCTCAAACCACGAGATGCAGCTTCTTGAACTAATTCATCCCTATCAGCCAAAAACTTCATGAAAGCAAGATGTATTTCTGGCGCATGCTTCTTAACGGTTTCCAAATGACCACAATATTGAGCTAGTGATAATAACCAAATACAGCCGGCCTTCCTTAATGAAGGCTTAGTATTGGCACACGATTCCAAGACCACGTTTAGAATGAGAGGGAGGCGAGACACATCATTTTTAAGGTATTCTATAGATTCCTCTTGGATGTCAATTTGTCTTTGTAAAACTTTGGATTTCCAACCTGTAGCAAATATTGTAAACGCCTCACCACTAGTGAAGACATATTCTATCTGCTTGGATATGTGCGTGTCATATACTAGTTGCTCATATTCACTAAGTTCTGTAGCCTGAGAACTGGTTTTCAAAGCCAACGTCAAACAAGCCAATGTTAAAACGGACTTCTCATCGCACCTCTTAACTTTAGGCTTTATCTCCCGAAAATAAGCATCGGTAAACCGCTCCATATTAGGGGAAAGGCAGAGGTCTGGGCCTAGGACCCCGAAAATACCCAACTGAGCAATACAATCCAACACTACGTTATATGTACTGGAATCTTTAATGGCTTCGGAAAGCTTCTCACAGTATCTCAGAAATAGTGGCAGTTTTATTACGTTTGTTCTTTTTCTAAATGCTAGCCTTGAAAACAAATAAGCCAAGCAAAGCAATTTGCCTTTCAATAAATAATTTTGAGTATTTTCGGTTATTAACTTTTCAACAATTTCATTGATTGTAGACTCGCCATTCACTGGATGACTTGCGATGATCCCAAATGACTTAGCTACTTGAAGGGCCGAACCATCACTTAATATTTTACTTTTAGATAAGTCTAGAAGCCTAGGGATTGAGGGAGATAAGTTTTCAATAACTCTGGGGGGTGACAATGAAACTAGATTAGTGAATATTGTTCCATAAGTTGCGTCTGATGAAATCTTAGCATGCTGTGTATACTGAGTTATAAAGCATTCGAGAGTAATCGACAAGAATGTATCAAAAGAATTTTCATGAAATCCGTTTGATGATTCCATTGTGGAGTCTTCTTGCGCAATAACTTTGATCTCGTCAACCAAGTAGCAATGAACATCCTCATCTACCTCAATAGCCTTCTCTAATCTCGTCAACCACTCTTCATCTTGAACAACAACTGTAGATTTTCCCTCGATAGCTTGCATAACCAAAACATGTAAAATGAACTGGATTGCTTGACTCATGGATTTATAAATTTTTGCACTTTGGTTTCCTTCCACTGCTTGTAATTCTTTCTTCAATGTGAATACAATGTCGGCGAAGGAAGGAAAAAGTACTTTGGAATTGGCCCCAAGTAAATCTGAAGTGGGCTTAAGTTCAAGGGTATTAGATGACTGCAAGATATTGAACCAATGTGGGTGGAGCCCTTTCAAAGCCTCTTCAACTGTATCTGGTCTATTGTCATTCGAAGTTCCCAAAATACAAAGATATCTCGCATCCGAATCACCAAACTGAAAAGTACAATTGATGTACTTTATAGCGATATAACGACATGACTGTAAATTTTCATATAGCTCAATGCTATCAAAGCTTAAATACTCCTTTGCCAAAGTTTTAAGTTTCTCTTTAGCTAGTGACGAGAGATTTGGCAAGAACACAGTCAAGCCTGATAGAGCGTCTTGAATCGTTGATCTCAAATCTGATTCTTCTGCTTCCAAAGATTGGAACAAAAACTCGAGGTAGGCAAAATCTTCTATAAATAATTCAGGGCTGGACTTTAAAATATTTCCTAAGGCTTCGTACTGCAACATGCGTTGATTTATAGACAATGAATAGTTCCTTATACCAGACATTTCCATTTTGGGCCAACCTTCACTTAGCAAATTACTTTTAAGTTGAGCTGCCATATCAAAATTGAAATCTTTAGCAGCGTCACCGCTGTCAGCACTAGAAGCATTATTGTTTTTGCTCACCCATTTTATGAACTGGACGGCAGTTTGCTTTAATCTCGAATAGTCAGAAGATAATGCAAGGCTTGCCAATTGAGTTATTTGTGAATCCTGGGTTGCAAGTTTGCTCTTAACCAACAAAGAAAGTATCTTTTCCTGTAGGACTGATTTCACCGGAGGCGTGAAAGTTTCAGGAGAGCCAACAAATAACTGTATTAAGGAGTCAATAAATTTGGAATCCTCTAGGTCTAAATTCAATTTCTTGAACAAAGCCTCTGCAGTGTCAGCTATGGCTGATGACGAATCAGAGGATGCTATTAATAGTGGGACACTTGAATTTTGAGACAGAAACCCAGCCTTCAAAAACTCGAGAAGATGTAGCTTTGCATCGAACACCTCCTGTGGGGTCTTATAAGAAACACCAGCATCTTGTGTGAAAAAGGAAACATCTTTTGTACTCAAACCGGGTGACTGCAAGGGGGTTGGAGTCGCATTAGGTTGCAACATCATAAATTTTCCAATGCAAGATGAAATATAACTTTCATCCTCTGGGTGTCTATCAAATTGTAAGAAGCTACTCATACTTTCAAATTCAGTGGAACTTCTTTCGGGAGTTTTCCAAAATTCTAAAAGTTTACATAGTATGTGGAATAACCTTGATGATACAGCATTGGGAAAAGTGCTTATACCCTCAATTATTTTCGGGACAAGCAATCGTTTTTCCTCATTCGTTAGTCTGTCTATTGATCTTGAAATTAATAATAATGAATAGAGTCTTACTAAAGGTGGACCTTCTCCGTGTGGAATTTTTGGACTCTTGACTTGATTTAGCAAAGCGTCTACAGGTAATTTGATACTTCTTGCGGCTGAAATTCGAGGAACCAAGTGTTGAATTATCCTCAAGATAGCTTGCCTGACTTCTGCATAAGGACTACTCAATTTCAATAATAACGGTGCTAAATATAAGTTCAATGCATTTTCAAATTGTTTATCATCTTCTGCAAGTGCAATTCGAAGTTCAACCTTATTTATCAAGGACAATTCATTATCCATTTTGTACTATCGATTAAACCGATTGCCTTCTTAAAGAAAGAGATGCTTTGAAACTTCAATTCAATGTTAGTGGCAACTATTTATCTTGAATAGGTGGCAAAAAATTATCATAACTGATAATCGCGTGAATTCTCCAAATTGACATTGAGCTCATCAGAACATCGTATATTCTTACTTAACCGCAAAAAAAAAAAAAAATCTATATCAATAATACTACGTGCTCTTATACTCTCTTAAAATAACGGGAACCGAAGAAGGAGGCAAAGCTCCCAATTCTGTAACAACTTTTTTTATGTATTCTGGTGGAGTTAAATCGTACATGATGTTCAAGATGTTCAAATTCTCAATATTTTGCCAGTCTTTCAAGGGAGATCCGTTATTAGACTTTATATTAGAAGAATCATCTTCGTTGCTGTTCTTTTGTTTTTGTTGCTTTCCCTTATTGCTTGCATTATTTGCTTCCTTCTTTTTCTCTTCCTCGCAGTGCTTTATAAATTGTTCTAACGCAAAGGATTTTTTCTGAGGAGGCCTTTTAGACCCAATGTTTTGAATCAAGTCTCCACTATCGGCTAATTCGTTTGTAGTGACAGAATCTAATTGTACCTTATCGGAGAATTTGATCGATTCGCAAAACGCCAAGACTGGAATATTCCTAGTATGACACATCATAGCAATTAAACCAGTACCTACACGGGAAAAGAGACGGCCATTAGACAACATAGCGTGTGCACCCAAGAAAACACAGTCCACGTCCTCTAAAATAGTTGATGATAGTGAGTTAATCAAAACATATTGAATTTTGAGGCGGTCCTGTGTTATTGGTTTATGTGTATGTCCCCTTGTAGTGTGAATTGATTCTGAAATGCCTTCAATCGGGGAGTAGTTTGTATTTATCAAGTTTGTAAGCAACTTTTTACCTTCAAACAACGGCCTAGAATCAACAATAACTAAATTGAACTTTTTGTTCTGTTCGTTCACACAATACTTAAATAAGTT
This sequence comes from Debaryomyces udenii, assembly GCA_030556595.1. NCBI lineage: Eukaryota > Fungi > Ascomycota > Pichiomycetes > Serinales > Debaryomycetaceae > Debaryomyces > Debaryomyces udenii. The sequence goes on along the minus strand of JAKTUI010000010.1, from coordinate 190,757 downwards.
TTCCAATACATGTGAGTGGCCAAACGTCAAGATCGTAGATCCGTTGGTTATATGCTTAGATGCATTCTCGATAATGAGCCTATCAGATAACTCAATTTTTTCATTAATAAGATCGTCGATCTTTTCTCTCAAGATTTCCTTAGCCCTTTTTTCAGTAGTATCGATAGATATATGCGAAATTTCTTGCTTTAATAATCTAATAGCATTTCCCATGGACACAGATAATGGACGAGCTGTCTTCAAATATTCAATCTGGTGGGAAAGATGACCCGTTAAATTTCGGGTCAATGTAGTATTTGGAGGTGTTTGATAATCACTGATCACAATCTTAAAAGTTTCCAACATGTTTCTCAACCTAGATATGGAACCGACTATCTTATACGAGGAATACTTCAAAGTCAATGATAGAATTGCAGGATGAACAATATGAGAGATAGAAGGAGACGATGCATTCCTTTGCTCTCTGGTTTCAAGGTGACTAAACAAAGCTGGAATTTTTTTCTTTGCACTTGCATCTTTTATCAATGTTTGATTAAGTTGTTTCTTCAAATTAGTATTTGTAGCTATTTGCTGTTGTTTCTTTTTTTCCATTTTCTGTTGTGCTAATTGGTTTTGTTGCTCTTGCGTGATGCCACTGGCCTCCTTTTGTGCTGCTCTTTTTGCTGCTTTCTCTTTCTTCTTCAATTCCTTTAATTCCTTATTTGAAAGCTTAGCCTCACTTAAGTGAGTGGATTCTGAAGCATTTGAGGTCTTCACTGTTGAAGAACTTAAATCTGATGTTGACTGTTCACTCATCGTTCATGAATTTTTTACCAATTCAGGAACTGATTATCTGAAGTATTATAGTGAATCATCTAGATAGTTCGAGTAAAAAAAATCAAAAAAGTCGTGCAAATACGAATTCAATTAAATATTATTGATGATATATGCTATATATGAACCAGTAGTTTCAATTACCTTCAGATAATTCACCAAAAACTCCTCTTTTTTTAGTTGTGTCATACAATCTGACAATCTTTTCTTGGTTTTGATTATCAACTTGGGAAAATGCAAAACCTCTTTGCTTTTTAATTCTTTGCACTTGTCTCACTTTTCTAATTGCTTTCTGGAATTGTTCCATCCTTGGCCTATAATCCTGAATATTATACTTCTGTATTTCTTGCACATAGTGATAGCTTTCAGGACTATAGCTTCTTTTGAAAAACTTCCAGGTAAAGTCTCTGATAAGGCAAAGGACAGAAACTCCTAATACCATAGCCCAGAATGTGAGAGAGGTATATGTAGCCTTCAAGACACCACGGTATTCTTGAGAAACATTGATTCTAGGGGCAATAATTGCATATGGAGGGAAAAGACCAATCCACAATAGAAACGATCCAGGAATTGCGAGTAAGGTAAATTTAGTCCACATTGTGACTACTAGCGCTGCCTTGCCTAACGCAGTCAAAGTACAAGTTGTGAAAACTGCAGTTCCCCAAGTCCAATTATTAGCAACGAGACCATTACTTAGCTGATCTCCATGCTGGTAAATAAAGAATGAACACAAGAATATAACTGCAGAATGATAAAATCCATTGATAATCCAGGCCCAGAAAATAGATACATTGAAGAATTTTTTCTTTTGTCCCAATTGGTACAATTGAGGATAACGGTCTAACAATCTTGCACTGACAAATTGATCAAAAACTCCCATAACAAATGGAGGAAGCACAGTGAAAAAGACATTATAGAATGTCAAAGTCCAGGATTCGATTATAGATTGTCCCGAAAAACAATTAGCAAATACGAACCAAAATTGAGTCATATATAAAGTTATGTTTTTGTAAAATGAGTACAATATGGCATTAGAAATACGTTGATAAGACCACGATCCATGGACCAACAACAATTTCTTCAAGTATTTGAATTGACCAATTGAGACATCCGCACTTCGAGCAGCTTGCATACCTTCTTGTCCACTAATACCTACACCAACGTGAGCAGCTTGAATCATGGAGACATCGTTCGCACCATCACCAATCGCCAACAACAAAGAGTCTTTCTTCTTCCGTTTAACCATTTTTACAACCAACGCTTTTTGCAAAGGAGAAACACGACAACAAATCACGGCCTTACAAAGTGCACCTAACTTAATGAATATGTCTTCTAAGTCCGGCTCCAAAGCAAAGTTTAAAGAATGCCCATCAATAATTAGAGCTAATGATGACTCCAACGAATCGTCTTCCATGTCATATTGATGCTCTTGAATTGCTGCCAACTTCTCTTGCAAATTCAACCTTGTATCATTTTTTGTCTCTTCGTTAATAATTAATAAGTTCATGTCTTCACTCAACAATTTACAAGACATACCAATGTTAATGGCAGTTTCTTGTCTATCACCTGTCAAAACCCAAATTTTAATACCTGCACTTTGCAAAGTGTGGATTGTTTCAGGGACGCCATCTTGTAACTTATCCTCGATAGCGGTAGCTCCTAATAGGAATAAATCGTTTTCAATTACTTCTGCTATTTCATCCAATTTTTCGCTTCTGTTTTCTAATGATGTAGACGCTTCATAATAGCGAGTTGACCAATACTGGTACTGCTCCTCAGGAACAATTTTGGAAGCAATACATAAAGTCCTCAAACCTTCAGCAGCAAAGTTTTCCAAGTGAGCTAATGTTGAGTCCACAAAAGGCTGAGCTTCGTCCGATAATCTGTCCAAAACCACTGTATCAGCACCTTTACAGAATAATCGAATTATGCCATCTGGACATCTGAAGATTGCGGACATCCTTTTCCTCGTCGAATTAAACTCACAGATATTCAATAACTCATATTCGGACCTGTTTCCAGTCAAAGTATTTTCAATAGTAATTCCTTTTGGTTTACGAATGACAAACTTATATCCTAAATCAGCCGCACCTTGAACTAAAGCCCCTTCATCAGGAGAAGCAGCTTGATATTTTATTGATCCATCAACCTCATTGATTTCGGGTATAACAGTGTGACACGCACTTAAAAGGGTAAAAAACTCATTAATTATAGCAGATTGCTCCTGCGTAGTATCTCTAAGATGTTCATGCAAAGTTTCAAAATTGTAATATCCGATTTCAATTCCATCTATAAGCTGAGCATGATTATCTTCAGTGATTTCTTCAGTATAGCATTTTCCGCCAATTGAGCAACTTTTAAATTCCATAATGTTTCTAGTCAACGTCCCTGTCTTGTCGCTGAATATGAAATCAATTTGACCTAATTCTTCAACTAATGATGAAGTCCTTACTCCTGTAGGAGTGTCTGTCTCAGCATAATACATATCAAGGTCACTACCAATCATATAAGCCTGGTAGTATTTAATTATTTCCACAGTAACAAACAAGGAAATTGGAACCAAGTTAGAAAATAAAATACAATAAGTTAATATATCCTGAAAAAACAACGCTGCTTTATTGGTACCACCCAACATTAAGTACCCTAAAGACTTGCTATCAACACTTATTTTAATGACATTCCCAATCGACGAAACCAATGACAAAAAAATTAAAATACAGAACAATGCAATGATTTGTAAGTTTATGATACGTTCAACATCTGTCCTTTTGATAGGTGCAGCAGTGGCATTACGCATTAATTTGGTTTCGTGTCCAGTAAATATTACTACTCCATGAATCCACTGCGTATTTCTCAAAGTTGCACCTCTCAATAATAACTGGTCAGGACTCATTGGAATCTGGTTTGTAGGACCAAAATTTTTTAAATTACCTTCATAGGTGTATAGGGAAGAGTTTGGCTGCTCGGATAAAATTTCAGATCTGGACAAATCACTCATTAAATCCCTGGGGTTCACCAAATACGATGTCTCTGGTTTGGCTTGCTTAATTTTAAGATTGGTCTCTCCATCCAAGTTTGCTGTTTCGATGTAACACAAACCTTCGGGCTCCGAAGAACTTACTAACAATAAATCAGCTGGGAAAGGCTCCTCATTATTTACTTTCACTATGTCTCCAACGCTTACTTGAATCCATTTCTTCGAATGAAAAACTCCCGTCTTCGAATCTAAAACTTGTACTTTTGTATTATTTAATTCTTTATCGGCATTGGCTCTTTTTACGTCTTCCATTATTTCTTTTATAGCGGAAACTAGTAATACAATGGTTAAAGTACCTATTGTAGTATATCTATTTGTTGGCGATACATTAGGCACCTGTTGAATGATAGATGTGAAAAGGAAGAACAAATTAGCATATTTGCTAAATTGTTCAAACAAGAATTTCGGCACAAATGTGGCAAAATTATACTTCGTCGTGGAAATATGGTTGTCATAGTACCCAAATGAATGATTTGAGGAGTGGTTCATAATGTATATTTGTCTTGGTCCAGTGCCCAAAGTGCTTTTGGAGGAGCTTGGCTTGGACCCAGAAAAGGTAGACTTGATTCTCTGAACAATTCTCCTAATATCAAAATCTGACAGACCATCGCCCAGATCATTACCCTTAAGCTCTCTCTCTTCGATGCCATTTTCCATACCTACATATGCCGCATTTCCATTGGTACGTAATCCTCCAAATAATCCAGATTTCTGAGGAGGTGCTGTGTTCGAAGTGCTCAACAAAGGAACTTTTCTTTGGCTGTATGATCCTCGTTCCAATGATCCTAGAGTATCGTTATCCTCTAGTTCCTCATCTGAGATGATGAAATCATCCTCGAATGGATTATTACTCGACCGATGTGTATGATGCTTTTGTTGGCTACTTATATTTTCGTAGGGACTATTTCCTGTCTGAATTCCAGAATCGTCGTTATCTAAATCCAAATCAATAAGGTTTTGGGAATCTGCAAATGGATTAGCTTGATTTGTATGCCCGATCTTATTCTCATTTGTATTAGCGCCAGGATATGACATATTCGGGGGTTAAAATATATTTTGTACCGTACCGTACGTTCAGAATATACCCTTGACTTAATGGCTTAAATGCAGAATATAAAATTGTCTTTGCCAGTAATTCTACTGCCGAATCATTAGTAGTAGGTGGCTTGAAAGTAAACAGCCAATACTACAGCGTGCTGATTAAATCATGTGACTTCCTATTTTCAGACTAGACTCTTACTAGTGGCCATTCAAGGATGATTCATAAACTATAACAGATTAGTGATTACACAGATAATGGCAGAAGCAATCGCTAAAGATGCTAACAATGCATTCTCTTGTTTGAAGACGTTGTCAAATGAACTGAGGTCTTCCGCTTTGCACAAAATACACGATGCTTTGAAAAAGAATAGGGACCAAATTATTGAAGCTAATAGAATAGATATGGACAATGCAGTTAAGAACAAGCTTTCGGGTTCGTTGGTTAAAAGATTGGACTTGTCTAATACTGGTAAATTTGATACTATGCTTCAAGGTATCTTAGATGTTGCGAACTTACCAGATCCAGTAGGAAAGTGTACACTTGCGAAGAAGATCGATGAAGGTTTGAACTTGTACCGGGTTTCAGCTCCAATTGGAGTTTTATTGATCATTTTCGAGTCGAGGCCGGAAGTAATCGCTAATATTACGGCATTGGCTATCAAATCTGGTAATGCTGCCATATTAAAAGGAGGCAAAGAGTCATACCAGACTTTCAAAGTCATGAGTGATATTGTGAACACTACTTTGGACAAAGAAACAGACGTTCCAGGTCCAGCCATTCAACTTATCCAATCAAGGGAGGAAGTTGGTGATTTATTGCTGCAAGATAAGTATATTGACTTGGTGATTCCAAGAGGCTCAAATGAGTTGGTTCGTAATATCAAGGCGAATACGAAAATTCCAGTTTTGGGACATGCTGATGGAATATGTCTGATTTATGTGGACAAAGAGGCAGATTTGTTGAAGGCTACTAGAGTATTAGTTGACTCCAAAACGAACTATCCCGCAGGATGTAACGCTGTAGAGCAACTATTGATTCATGAAGCCGTTGTTAATGACAATGACAAATTGAGTACAATTATCAAGGCATTAATCGATGCTAAAGTCACGGTGCATGCTGTTCCAGAAATAAAGTCAAAGCTCTCTGGTCTTGACCAAGAATATATTAAAGACGCAGCTCCCGATGCGTTCGATAAAGAGTACTTGTCGTTTGATATCTCTGTAAAGCCAGTTTCTTCAGTTGATGGTGCTATTACTCACATCAACTCCCACTCTTCAAAACATACCGACAGTATTATCACCGAAAATAAGGAGACTGCCAACACTTTCATGAAAGCAATTGACTCTGCAGGTGTTTATTGGAATTGTTCTACTCGTTTTGCTGATGGGTTTAGATATGGGTTCGGTACTGAAGTTGGTATTAGTACTAATAAGATACATGCTAGGGGCCCCGTAGGTTTAGAGGGCTTGATGAGTTATCAATATCAATTAAGAGGGGATGGTCACATCGTGGCAGACTACGTTGGTGGTGGTGGTGAAAAGGTATTCGTACACGAAGACCTTGATGCTAATGTTAAAATTTGAGTATTTAAACGTATATATCCCAAATAACATGTCATGTTTATTAGTTGTAAATAGCGTGTTTAAACTGGTCAAAATCTCGAGGAGGAAATTCTGGAAAGTATTTAATTATTCTATCGACAATCTTATGCTTCTCGTCATTATCAATTAGCTCCAAGCTACTCCATTGCTTCAATGTAAAAAAGTCAGTCAAAGTCTTGATCCATGTCATCCTCGTGTCTATGCTCACTAAATCATCATCGACTACAATACGGTCTCTCAATCGTGATCTTAACAAACCTAGATTTTCAACAGCTCGATTCAAGTCAATGCCTTCAAACTGCTTTGCAATATTATCCTTGATAAGCTTCAGGAGCCTTGGTGACTTCCCATTCGTAGATACCATGATTTGCAAGCTATCCTGGTTGAACATACTGCCAAAATAAAAATCGCATAACGGTGGTTTGTCAGCTATGTTTACTGGCAATCGTAAATACTTGCACTGATAGTATATTTTCGTTGACAACTCATAGTCATCTATGCAACAGCAAACATTAGCAAAAACCTCATTCTTGACCTGCTGCTCTATTTCCTTGAAATGCTCGGACCCAAGCATATCAAGAACAGCTTCACTTTTACCTTGAAACCCACTTTTGCTACTTTCATACATTCTCAAATCGGCTGACTCATAGTCCCTTTTCTCTAATTTGTAGATATATCCTTGCTCGTTCAACCGCATAATATCCTTGTGGATCCCCTTATCGCTCGTACCTCCAATAACAGTAATTCTTGCACCAGCCCTAATCAAATGGTGTATTCTACTTAGTGCAACTTCTCCACCTCCTATTACAAGGCAATGCTTATCCTTAACTTGCCATGCTAACAATAATGATCCATTGCACTTTGCTTTCTCTCCTTGCCATTCCTTGGACATATTCAAGCCTGTTGTGCTCTAATTTTGAACCTCGCCAATGTAATTTTTATATGTCCGTTATTTACCTTATCTCTAGTGCTCGGCGCATCATCACACGTGCTTAAAACCCCTAACGGTAAAATCGTTAGCGTATTCTCGTTAACTATTTCGCACTATCTGGTTCGAATAGCGAGACTTTTTATTGTGCTAACAGCCTGTATTTGCCGTCGAGCATACTTTTTTCCCTGCCCGGAAAAAACGGTACACCATTTTGTTCAAGTTTTGGGTCTTATGAATATTCCGATTGCCGACTTCCTTATAGCATTCAATACAGTTATATAAAAAATTGTGTTCTTTGTCTTTGTCAATAGATTCATGATTTTTCGTCTCTTGAGGCAAGAAAAGTGTTTACATTCGAAAAATTTTTGATTACATATTTACGGCGACATGGTACAAATTGCGAGTACATTTATGCCACTAAGCAGTGCGTGGGGCAAATGACTCGTCCACGAAGTAGAGTTTACGTAGTGTTCTAATTCCCTTCTGTTCTATATACTCAGAAGCAGTTAGTAAAGTTATCATCGAGAAGGAACATCTCTAAAAAGACACAGTTGAATAGCTACTCTCTTTTAATTAGGTGGGAAATATCGTGCCCATAGAAAAAAAAAAAACGCAGTGGAGATAAAACAATTTTTAAAGCGTTCGAGTATTTGTATGGCTCTTAGTCAAAGACAGCAACAAATAGCACATATTATTATATTAACTAAACATTCAAATTCAAGCAGTGGACCTTACCCAGTGCCAGTAGTTATTGATCTAGTTGGTGCAGAAATATGAGTTCATTTAACAGATCCGAAAGACGTAAATCGATGGCGGAAAGAAGACCAAGTGTTCCGTATGTGACACCAGTTATTCCACATTTGGCCGGATTGGAAAAGCCACAAGAGCACAGTTTGAAGATGGACCATTGCGATGTATTGATTATGGGAACAGGTTTGGTGGAAAGCATTTTGGCTGCAGCGTTATCGTGGCAAGGCGTTGAAATCTTACATATTGATAACAAGCAATACTACGGGGACCTGACTTCAACATTAACTATTGATCAGTTGAAGAAATGGTGTTTAGAAGTTAATCAAGGTAAAATACAGCACTTTCAAGACGCCCAGCTTTACATTCCTGGAGGAAAAGACCGAGACCATTTTAATAGCAAGGACTATGGGATTGATTTAACGCCCAAGATAATGTTTACCCAATCAGACTTGTTGTCCCTTTTGATCAAATCTCGTGTTTATAAATACTTGGAGTTCCAGAGCTTGAGTAACTTCCATGTTTTCGAGAACGACAACTTTAACAAGAAGATTTCAAACACGACAAAGCAGGATATCTTTACTGATCAGTCGTTATCATTAGTCACGAAGCGATACCTCATGAAATTTTTGAAGTTTGTTTTGCAGGATAACAATGATCCTGCTAAGAAGAAAACGTTACTAGACAATGCATCCGTACCGATTGGGGAATTCTTAACTAAGAATTTCAATCTTGCTACGCCGCAGATCAATGAGCTTGTGTATTCCATCGGTTTATGTACGAAAACATCTACCAAGACTCCTGAAGCTTTGACGAGAATTAAGAGGTTTTTGATTTCTTTCGACGTATATGGAAATTTCCCAGTGATGATTCTGAAGTATGGTGGTCCTGGAGAAATATCTCAAGGATTTTGTCGTAGTGCTGCAGTTGCTGGTACGACCTACAAATTGAATACTACTTTAGTTGATTACGATCCACAACTGAAAATTGCAAAATTCAATGATGGTAGTAATATCAAGATTAACGAAAAGGTTGTAGTCTCTCCAACTCAAACCCCTAAATTTTTGCAGCAGAGTTACAACGAGATTACTAAAGACTTGAAGTCTTATAATGTTACAAGATTGATAACAATTGTGAAGAAGGATTGTAAAGAATGGATGTCAGAACATGAAACCTCGGCAATTGTCGTATTCCCTCCACATTCGTTACCAACAAACAACGAGCAAAGCGTTCAAGTCATAATACAAAACGGTAGTACTGGTGTTTGCCCAGAGGGCCAGTCAATCTGGTTTTCTCACAGCAATGAACAGGATTTGAATAAAGCTAAGCAAGACTTGGAATGCGCGTTCGAAAAGATGGAGTCTGCGATATTGCGGGAATCTTCCTCTAATTTGGATAACGTGTTGGACGATAAAGATTTTGTTATTAGTGCTGAGGGTACTCCGGTGTTGGTTAATTCATTCAAATTAGGAGAGTCGTTGCAAAACTTTGTCCCAAAGGAGACTCTAGAAATCGTTTGCAAACTTGGCTATGTTCAAAAAACGTACGTCAAGTCTGACTTATCAAACGTTTTATCGCCCTCATTCAAGAACAATGTTTCCTCTGCTACAGTACGTGATGCAGAAGACATAATTTTCTCAAATATGCCTTCTTCTGAGATAAGCTATGATGGTATAATTAGCGAGTGTAGGTTGATCTACTCCAGAATTACAGGATCAGATGAGGACTTTTTCGATGTTGATTTTGAAGACGATGATGACGAATACAACAACCACGAAGTTTCGGATGTCCCATCAAAACCTGTCGCAGGAAACTCGTCGTCTGTTAGTGCCGATGCTATAATGACTGATGAAAGTGCTATTGAGGACAGTGATGATGGCCACCACGAACCTTTCGGTGCAGATGAGATGGAACTTTAATCACATGCTTACCACTTCAGATCTTTTTATCTACAAATGCTTCTACCTTGTTACTTCATCATGTACCTTGTGTTATTTTCCTAGTTGAATTTATTTCTCATTACGTTTTCGTATTACTATATCATGTTATGGGCGTTTCGGCCCAACTTATTTATATATATGCTTTATAATCTACTTGCTTGTAATTACAACTTGTCTTATAAATATCATTTAGTTCTTAAAAATTAGACTTTAACTATTATTCAACGTAGCTAGCAGTAGCTATTAGGGTATCGCAGCGATGTCACTTAATAATATGATAATGCTTCTTTGTTCATACATAGAAGCAACATATTAGGGTAATTGCCCTAATATTGGTTTTGTGTAACAAATAGTTTTTTTTCCTCCAAAGCTCGCTACCACACCGGTGAAAAATTTCAAAGTATTCTTTATACTAATTTATCTCTTTTGTCATAGCACTGAGCAGAAATACCTGTCGAAGAAGTCTAATTGTATAAGAATAATGTCTGACGTTGAAGAACAACAAGTTGTCGAAGAAGTTGCCGTTGAACAACAAGAATCCGGCTCCATCTCTATCGAAGATGCTTTGAAAGTTGTCTTGAGAACTTCTTTAGTTCATGATGGTTTAGCTAGAGGTTTAAGAGAAGCTTCCAAGGCTTTATCTAGAGGTGAAGCTCAATTATGTGTCTTATGTGACTCTGTTACCGAAGAATCCATCATTAAATTGGTTGAAGCTTTGTGTAATGAGCCTGAAGAAAAGATCCCATTGATTAAGGTTTCTGACGCCAAATTGTTAGGTGAATGGGCTGGTTTATGTCAATTAGACAGAGAAGGTAACGCCAGAAAGGTTGTTGGTGCTTCATGTGTTGTTGTTAAGAACTGGGGTAACGATTCCGATGAAAGAAACATTTTATTGGAACACTTCTCCCAACAATAAATTAGTTACATTATCTAAGATTATCGTATATGTGTATAGTTTATTGTGTTCTTGAAGCCAAGAGTGCTGAATATTTGTATTAATTATAAATTTTACTATACTAGTCGTTTTCCTTGTAGTACCAAAGTTTGCATTCTAGTGCGTGGGTGTATGGATTTGATTGGGCTGCACTTTAAAAATTAATCTTATCAAAATAAACACGAAGTGAAGTTATTAAGGTGATTATGTCTAACGACGATAGGCAAGCCAAAAAAGAGTTTAGAAAGAGAGGATCAGCGTATGTCCTGAGAGAAAATTATAGATTAGCTGAAAATACTAACAATATGTTCACAGCAAAAGGAATGTACAAGTAGGCTCATTTAATATCGATTTGAATCATAGACTGAATAAATCTTCTAAGGAGAGGGCTTCTAATGAATTGAAGTCTGCGTTGATCAAAAGCGAAGAAATCGATAACTTGCCACGTTTCAGACTGCGTCTGTCTAATAAGCATACTGTTTTTACTAAAAGGGCGCCTGATGATGCCTTCAATGTCGCAAACATTGGTGTAAGACGAAAGAGCAGAAAGATTTCCTCGGAAGAAAACGCCAATGATGACAAAAGTCTGCTATCACAGCAAGGTATAAGCCGGACGGGTGAACAGGAGCATGATAGTGATGATGAAAGTGACAGTTACAATCCCCTTAATGATGCATCTCTTGATGAAGAAAACCAAAGTAAATCAGAAAGACGTGCAGAACAAGAGAAGCAAGACTCATTAAAAAATGAACATAGCCATTTAGACAATACAGCTGCGAAACCCATAGATGTACCTACAAAACGGGGTAGAGGTAGACCAAGAAAAGTTATAAATTCAGATGCTATACCGGCTCAAATCAAGCCCGCCAGGAAAAGAGGGAGGCCGAGAAAAGGATCAGAAGTAGCACCTAAATTGCAAATGACTCCTAGGAGATCTGATAGGATAAAAACAAAGGGGGCTCCCGATTATAAAATAATGGATGGTCTAGAAATCAATGCTAGGGGTCAGGAGACCACAAGGCGCAAGGGTACCACCCTCACTAGATTAGATGCACCGAAGAAACCTGTCCCTCTTTCCAAAAGTAAAGCTAATGATAAACAAAGGCCACTATACATAAATACTGAAAGGATATCAACGAGTACCAATAGGGATAAAAGATTAAGAGTTAATACGTTGGACGTTCTCAAGCACTTAATAGAAAACTTTTCGCCAAAGGTCTTGAGTCCGAATTCTATAAATGAATCATTGTTACACGATGAATTTAAAAAGCATGTCTTGTATCATTTGAGTCATTTGTTTGATGCCCACGCTAGCATTAGTGACATATCGCACGAAATCAATGAAATTCAAAAAAGAAAATCCTCCCTCAGGAGCCAAATATTTGAAATGAAGAGAAATCATGCAAACGTAGGCATTGAGCTAAATAAATTGAGATCTGGATATCAGCAAGAGAAGTTTAAACATGAAAAATTCAATGACATGGGAGATAAATTGCAAAACTTATCTGCTCAGGTAAATGAAGAGCAGAATTTAAATTCACCTCAGGCAGCATCTAAGGAACATATTTCAAGTGCAAGTGACTTGGTAGAAAGCGACCTATTTACAATAAGCAAGATACTCAACCCAAATTCTGGCGTTTTAAAAAAGTTAGTTCTCATTAATGATAAACTAAGTAAAATCGATAACGAATTGTCGTGAGTATAAACATTATAGTAAGTTTAGTCTCTTTCATTAAAACAAAAGTACATTTATAGAAGGAAATATTAAATAGGATCGTAGAAATAGATAAAATAAAAACTAGTAAAACAGAAGCAAATAGTACAGCATTTATGCAGAAGTTGAACGCATTTCATTCAATATTCAATTCTATGATGCTCGACGGTTCAAGATGTATGTAGTATCTTATCATAATATGAAGATATTGAGTCGTTCCGCTCAGTTTTCATCAGCAATTAAAGCCATAATCATTCTATATAAATAGAAAAAGAACATTAACAAATGAAATCCTAACTTGATGAATGATTCTTTCTTATGTTTAGATAATGTTCTAAAAATCTCAGTTGCGTCCAACAAATGATTCTTATTTAAAAACTTATTAACATTGAAGGCAAGCAATGGTAAATTCAACAAGAATACGAACCAATATCCATTAACTAAAAACAAAGCAGTAATGAATGCATGCAAACCGCCTTCAGGAATAAACCATGGGTTTAATTTATTACACAATTCAATTGGATTAATATAATCGCATTCTAAATCAGAATACATGATAGTGAAGAAAACTTGTGCAAACAAGTTGACTGCATTGATAACAACAGCTAAAATAAATAACCTAGTAATATGTTAGTTATCCTCCATTTTATAGCAACGATTACATTATTGGGAAACTTGCTATGTCTTCCATTATGCATTGTCATCAGCAATAAGCAAAATCACTCAAGTAGTTACATACCAACTTTCACCAGACATTTTCAGTATAGCTCAATTTAGGTTCAAGTGTCAATTAGATGTGTTAGATTCAATAAATTAAACGGATTAAAGAAGCTGCGATGGAAATGACAATGAAAAATTGTAGATCAACTAATTTTTATTGTGAACTTATTGCTTACTTAATTTGGTAATAAGTACAATATACATATTTTCATATAATTAGAAAATGTGAATCACCAACATTAAAATCACAACACAACATGTACAATCTACAGTTATTTAAAATAGATGCTAATAAATCTATGTAATTGACAATACGCCAGGTTTATACTCAGAGTTATTTCGCTTGCTCAATATTCTCCTTTTCTCTCGTGTGACAATGCCTCCGTCTAACCTTTTCAAGTGAATGAAGTAATTTACCAACAAAGTTTCGTAGCTTAACCTGTGTTTTGCTTTCTCCATACTCACATCAGCTTTCAACTGAGAATAGAACCTAGAATCCCTCTCATTCCAATCTTCGTGATTCCTTGACAACGAATGGTAGTGGATAGCAAAGCTCTCAATGTCATCTAGTGTTTCTAGTTGAATAGGTGCTCCTTCCATTTGTTCGGATTGGGAATAATCCAATTCCTCTGGGTTGAATACATACGGGTAAACTCCGATGTTGATTGGATTTAACCTCAAGTCAAGGATCTTTAAAGTACCTCTCATTCCCTTCAAACTATCAACAAAAGTTCCTATCTCCTTCAATACGTTGCTCACCATGTATAGCTTTCTGATGTTCTCCATTCTAGACAATGCTGACACATTGCTCAATTTATTAAAATTCAAATTCAATTCTCTCACATTGGGAAACAAATTGGCAAAATTATCTGGAAGTCTGGAAAGGTTCATTGCGGACAATATTAAGCAATTTAAATTCAAGAAAGGTTTAGACCGTACGGCGGTGCCTAGAGAATTAGCCCCTGGATGGACAGGAAACACGACAGAATGAGAATTACCTGATAAATCAAACTTTTGAACATCTTCCGAACCCTTCAATATGTTGATCATCACATCTGTGTTATTCTGTGACTTGCAAGAAACTTCTTCTAAATGTTTCAATTTGTTCAAGTCGGTTACCACATTCAAATTATTACCATCGATTCTTAGTGTCCTCAAAAAGGGATATGGCTCCAAATTCAACTTTTTCAATCTATTAAACTTGAGTGATAATTTTTTCAAGTGGATATGCTTACCGATACAAAAGATATTTGTTATATGGTTTTCATTAGCATTCATTATTCTCAACTTCGGCAAGCATTCCAAGTGATTAAGTGACTTTATATTGTTTTCAGATATGTTCAATTCTTGCAAGTTATGTAAGTTGAATTCTTGGAAACCAAGTTCATTCACCAATTCATTTTGAGAAACATCTAGCTTTATAAGATTTTTCAAATTTCTGATACCGTCAAGCGATTTCAACTGATTACTGGACACATTCAATTCTGTCAAGTGAACATTATTGCTGATGCTCGAAAGATTGACCATATTGTTAAAAGATATGTTTAAATATTGGAAATCATGAAATTGACTAAATGATGTCATAGGTTCAATGTTGTTGTTAGATATGTTCAAATAGAATGTCTTTCTAGGAAGGCCATCTAAAAATGTAATATTATTATCAGAAAGATCAATCTTAGTTAATTTAGGAAGAAAACTACCTAGATCTTTAATATTCTCCAATTGATACCGAGACATAGAGATCTCTGTAATCTTAGCCCAATCTATATTTTTGAAATCTCTTCCTACTGATAAAACATCAGTGATCACAGACACTAATTTTTTCTTGGTTTGTGAAAATGTAATATCGCCAATTTGAGAAACCTGTGTGATGTTACCGGTCGAAAGATTCCTATCTTCATGTTCTGATTTATCTTTATCTTTTTCGCTATTCGGAAGATTGAATGAAACTTCCAACTTGCTACTATTCCTTTTGGAAGCCCTGCCCTCCGGCTTTTGGGCGGTATAAATATCATCAATAGTTTTCTTTTCGTTTGGTTTAAGGTCCTCTGATTGCGTCAGCAAGTCTTCAATTGAATCCAAACTGCCATAAAGCTGATTTTCTTTATCGCTACTAGCAACCCACCTTTGATTCTTCGTATCAAGAACCATATTATCGTACGCGACTGGGAGTTCAATTCCAGGTTCAACTCTCCCTCTAATAATTGGATTCGCATCTGCTTGCTTAACTTTAGATTTGTCAGCCGGTGAGCCGTTCAAAGAGTTGTTGTTTTGTAGTCTTAATTGGGAAGCTCTTTTCCATTTGATGAAGTTCTGCATTTCGCTCAAATCTTCCTGCGTGAAATCAACATCATCCACCACAACTTCGCAGCCATCTTCACGAATTTTAGAGGATTTGGATTTAGATTCCAATTCTCGCTTCAAGCGCAAGTTCTCCTTCATTAGATTATCGATATCTTCCTTGAAATTATTGAGACTAAGACTCTTCATCATCTTTTCTAAATCATCAAGGCGGCTTTCGAAATCTTTCACATCAGACTCGTTTTTTCGAGTTCGAGCTGTGGATTTCAAGTTGTGCTGGTTAGCAGTCGTACTCCTTGTATATGAATTTCCATCATCAATGGTATAAGAACTTCCATTAGAATTAGAGAGTTGTTCCTGTAGAGTCCGTAAATTGCGAGGAGAAAGCTGAGGAAAATTTTCGTTCTTTTGGTTGTAAAGAGAGTTACTTTGATTGACAGACGTGTACTCATTTTGATTAGTATCACTGTTTTCATCATCAGTGTTATATTGCTGAAATTCAGTGGAGCTTTCATCCTCAAATCCACTTGTGAAGGAAGAATATTCGTCGTTAGAAGGAATTACATCAATATTGTTTACTTTAGTATTTTTTGGAGTCGAAGTAGCAGTTGTTTGGGAGTTTACGGCGGACAGTGATTGCTGTCCATCGCCCATATGAGATTCCTTATTCAAATCCTGATTCACTTTGAAGCCTCTCTTTTGAATATTATTAAATATATTATTTGCATTTTGTAAAAACTGCTCTTCCGTATAAGTGCCTGACTTAGTAAAGTTTTTTATCTTAAAGAGCGGTTCAATTTGCTTAGAAGAATCAGGGAGTACGGAGTCATAATTTTTCTTTGCTCTCTGCTGAACTTGAGGTGTAACTGCCGATGGAGTTTTAGTATTAATTTTTTGTAAAAGATCCGTCAATTTTCCCTTTGTAAAAGTGTTGTATTTATCCCCAAATAACTTGAGTGGGGATTCAGGATTTGGTACTTGCAATAAATAATCGTTTGGTTGGCCTTTTCCTTCTTTTTCTAAAATATTTTCCAATTGATTGATTTGGTCTTTAGTCAAATAAGCTGGGGCTCCACTCTTGTTAGCCATAGATGCTATTGGCGTGGACAAGGTTGAAGAGACAGAGTTACTATTATTCTCGGACTCACGTCTTTCATTGTGAGAATTGTTGACTGATTTATCTACGTTAGAGGTGCCATCATCCTTCAGGCCATCTAGGGATAGAAAAATGTTATGCAATTGAGGTTGTGATTTTTGAAACTCATAATCCTTTGTTGCCTTTTTCCACATGGGCGTCTCATTGTTAGTCGCCTTAGAGTTCTGTATCATGGTATTACTAGAAGAAAACTGGAGATTTAAATCTAGCTTTTCTTTGGAATCCAAGGGCTTAGTGATTCTCACAGATGACCCAAAATCTGGCTGTTCCATATTATTGTAGCTATCAATTTCAAGTGATTTAGGTGCCACCCATTTATCGGCTAGCTCTGTAGGCATCCAGTCAGGTGTGGCATTGATATCAACATTATCGCACGATACGTGGCCTTCATGTTGCTCGTGCCGTATTGTTGACGTCTTCATAGGTGGTGTCCTACCATTTGCCTTATCAGCTTCTTTGACCTTCAGTGCAGCATTCATTGAACGCTCTGGGGACTCTGGAAGGCAGTCAATTTTAGGAACTCCAAGCTTCGATTTGGTTCTGGCATTTGGATGAGACTTATACTTGAACGTATTGGGTATTGAAACTGGTGAATTCATGGAACCCATGCTATAGGAATTGTTACTGTCAACCTTGAAGTCAGCGTTCGGTAAGTATTTCAATTTGTTTTGATACGTATTGTTGCCATTGATGTTCTCTCTATTTTCAATCGACTTTGAGTCTTCATAGCTTTTCGATACATTTATATCCTGGTGTGGGTTCTCTGTCATTTCCAGCTCCTCCTTGTTTTCACTCGTAGATGTCTCATCTCCTTGATTGGACTTATTGATCTGATCCATTAAACTCTTATTGATAAAGTGGAATGACGGCTCCTGGGTCTCCTGTATTGGGCCTTTCATATCAACATCCTTACTAGATAAATATGCAGTAGATGGCAAGGTAGAAGAGCTTTTATTTGCCATATGGTCGCTGAGCTCTGTTTGTTTAATAAATCGACGAATATTAGCTACTGTAGAGCTCTGAGAAGTTGAATCGTCCAGCACTAACCGACTCATTATTCACAAATACTTATTCGTCACAGACTTATTCCAAAAGTTTATGTGAGTGTATTTATAGAGTCAATTGCTTTTGATATAATTGTTAGCCGCCGTAAAGCTCTTTGTTTTGTTTACCCAGATCAAAAACAATTCTGGCATCTTTACATCTAACATGCAATTTAATTTTACAGTTTACAAAGTATTGTATACTCGAACAAACAACTTATTGCAACTAATAAGCTACTAAAAAGCCTTTATTACATTGATATAAACTTATAGGTTGGTTAAATTAAGCTAATTCATCCTGGATAAGCTAAGTATTTATTGAAGTCATCAATTGGTAGATTTTTTTGCTTTGATTTGCTGTTTAATATTACCTTTCGAATCTGTCACCGATTTGCTATAGTGCTAGTTGATATTATAAAATTAATTTGTTTGGTTATTCTGGTTCATCAATTGCTTGAACTAAACCTGTGATTGATTATAGCTACTTAATACTGCAAATTCCAACTCAATTTGATACGGACACTTAAGTGTTATTCTTGAAGGTAATATCGCTTCTTCTTTTCAATATTCTTTTATCACACGTATTGAACTGATCTAGTGTAATTTATTTTCCTTTGTTACATCGGTATTGCTGAAGTTCGAATCAATCAATATTTCACATTGTTGATTGTCAACTTCAATCACATATTGCATCAATTAAATAGTTCGTTTGTCTCGTTGTGTTCTTTGTCAAATTGCTTTCCTACTTTGTTTTCGTTTGATTTAGGCGTCCAAGTTAATAATTTATGAATACTGACGCAATGTCGTTTTTATCATCGAATCAAGAAGAATATACTTCAAACTCGATTGGTTCTGGACACAATGTACTGGTTCCGGTTGAGAATGATTCCAAAACACCCATTTCAGCTGCTGCTTCTGTTGCTTCTGTTAGTGCCTCTAGCCGAAATATCTTACCTGATTCCGTTTCAATTGATGACCCAGCTGTCACATCCAATACAGCTAGTCATCAGCACCAGCAGGAACAAGAGATGCTATCAGGTTTTACAATACCTAAGCCACCCGTTTCTACCCAGCAGTCTAGCGTAGCTGCGGACAAAGAGCAAGGAACAAATACCGGCCAGGTTGATCCTCCCCGTACATTATGGATGGGCGATTTAGATCCATGGCTCGACGAAGCTGCAATTGCTGATTTATGGTGGCAAATATTACATAAAAAGGTAACAGTTAAAATTATCAAGCCCAAAGCAACTAAGCCTGACTCAAATATTCAGGGTCTTTCACATTCTGGATATTGCTTCGTTGAATTTGAAAGCTTTGATGATGCACAACAAGCATTGGGTCTAAATGGGCAGTTATTACCAGATATTGCAATGCCTTCGCAACAGCGGTTTCCAAATAATCCTGATAACCAGAAAAAATACTTCAGGCTTAATTGGGCGAGTGGTGCTACATTGAGTGCTCCAATTGTACAAACTCCAGAATACTCCTTATTCGTGGGAGATTTGTCTGCTTCTACTACAGAAGCTCACTTACTATCTTTTTTCCAGAAAAGTTTCCCAACCTCTATCAAAACTGTCAGAGTTATGACTGATCCAGTTTCGGGAAAATCTAGATGTTTTGGTTTCGTTAGATTTACCGATGAGCTGGAACGACAGCGTGCGTTGGTCGAAATGCATGGAGCTTGGTTTGGGGGGAGGCCCCTTAGAGTTGCTTTGGCTACACCAAGAAATGCAACAGGAAAGCTTCGCTTTCCTAACAATCCAAGCCCTAATTTCTACAATCCTGAACAAAATCAACAAATGTTTATCCCTCCAAATACGTTGCCTATGGGTGGATCCCCCTTCGGATTTTATGGAAATCCCCAAATGGCACCACCTCCCCCTCATAATCATCCTCACGGACCACTTCCTCAATCTTATCCTGAATCTGTGTCAGGAATGCATATTCCTCCTGTTAATGAATTTCCTGAAGAAAACGAGCAATATCCTGGAAACACTGGTACGTCCCGCTTAGACCATAGATCACCTAGAGTTTCGGGTGTACAACAAGGTCATCCTTTCACAAATCCCAATAATACGACCGTATTTGTTGGAGGTTTGTCTACAGAAGTGACCGAGCAAACTCTATTTACACTTTTTAAACCATTCGGTATAATCCAACAAGTGAAGATTCCACCAGGAAAGAATTGTGGATTTATCAAGTACTCGTCTCGTGAAGAAGCAGAGGAGGCTATCGCAGCAATGCAAGGATTTATTATTGGAGGTAACAGAGTTAGGCTAAGTTGGGGAAGAGTCTCTATGAATAATAAGAAATACCAACAGCAGCAGCAACAAGTTGCTCAAGCAGCTCAAATGCAAGCTGCTACTGCCTTATCCATGGGAATGGACCCAGCAAGTGCCATTGCGGCGGCGGCGGCCGCTGCTGCAGCAGGTGGGTATCCACCACCACCGCCAATACCTGGTGCTCCTGGACATCCACAAAGTAGTGGTATTCCTATGATGGGTGGGATGCCCCCTATGGGGCTTCCGCCACATATGGCAATGCAGGGCCCAGGAAACATGACACCGCCAAATGCGCAGAAGTCGCAAGACTTCAAAAACTCGAATGAAGGGAAAGATAGCTCGTTTGAGCGGACAGAAGCAGACTCTGGTGACAAGTCCCCTGAAGAAGATTTTACTAAGGAACAAGGGGTCGTACCTCCATTTTATATGGGTGGTCCCCCTGGTGAATATCCTTTACCGCCACCAGGCTCTCATCATGGGCAAGACGACCTCATAAATTCGATGGCGAACATGAAAATAGGTAGCGATAACAATAATCCAAATTCCAATCCTGAGAATTACATGAACTACCAAAGAGAGCATGGTTACATGGTCCCTCCTATGTTCAATGGAGGGTTTCATATGCACGATTTGCAATATCAACAATTCATGCCTCCGCAACAACTTGAGCACCAACACACCTTCACAGGTCATAGCGAACATTCTTACGACGAAAGCACACATAATGACGAAAAGGATGATAAAGAGAAGAAAAGCAATAATAGCAATTGAGCTGTTCGAAAAAGTAGTATATTTTAATCTAACTAAATTGTTTAGGTAGCATCGCTAGTTTGGTTACCGGTTTCTTATTTCACTTCATTATTTTACTTTTATTCGCATGCTTGTTTATTATATAGTTCGATATTTCCTATTTTGTTTGGTTTCTAGATATGTTGATTCAAAGGATTCTCTATGACAAAATACTCTTCAAATGTTAATATACTTTTAATGTGTCTCTGTATACGCGACCTCTACAAATGAGCTTTTTGACTCAATCCTACTTCGACGTACTCTTAAACATACCTGTAGATTCAAACACTAAATACTACGCTCCATAGAACGCAAAACCTATATAAAAATAAAAAATAAAAAAAAAAAACAGAGTGGAACTGAATCTCATATAACCAATTTGAAAACCCTCATAAAATTTATAACTAAACTCATGATCTTTCACCTCTTAATCTTCTGGCTAATTGAATATCCTTCTTTTGGATGGTGACTCTCTTGGCATGAATAGCACACAAATTAGTATCTTCAAACAAAGACACCAAGTATGCTTCAACGGCTTCCTGTAAGGCACCGATAGCAGAAGATTGGAATCTCAAGTCCGATTTGAAATCTTGAGCAATTTCTCTTACCAACCTTTGGAATGGCAACTTTCTGATCAATAATTCAGTCGATTTTTGGAATCTTCTAATTTCTCTCAAAGCAACAGTACCTGGCTTATATCTGTGTGGTTTCTTCACACCACCACTAACTGGTGCTGATTTTCTTGCTGCCTTGGAGGCAAGTTGCTTTCTTGGTGCTTTACCACCGGTAGACTTTCTTGCTGTTTGTTTTGTTCTAGCCATCTTTAATTAATTATAAAACGTTAAAAAAGAATTGAAAGTAAAAAACTTAATCGCTCAAAAAAATCCCTTAAAGGGGTTTCGCTGAACCCTCATCATTAATTAAGTGGCAAAGTCAAAACCATCCCATGAATGATTGCGCAAAAGTTCGCAATTGGCAAGTACATTGACAAATAAATTTCGGCCAATCATATCGCGCTATTCGCAGGAAGAACCAAAGACCATGATGGAGAGAGCAGCACGTGATTCATATATCAAAATGTATATTATTTTAAATGTATAAATGGATAAAATACAATGCAATAAAAATTATAAACGGTAGTAGCGACAGTTTGATGGGAAGCACTCACAGTAAAGGATCAAGTGCTATTTCGGTAGAGCTCCATTGAGAATTAGGATTCTGTAGAACCATAAAGGCACAAAAGCCTGCAGTGCCGGTGTAAGTTGAGTATGTATTATTGAACGCAGGAAACCGAAACGATACTGGAAGTCTATAATTATTGTCCGATGAATAGAACGGGTTGATGGCGAAAAGGCCACAGAATTAGTTTCTGTACCACATTCTTGTGATTCTGGTTTTCATCATTTTCTTTTGTAACTGGAAAACACCGTACATCAAGGCTTCGGCAGTAGGAGGACATCCGGGAACGTAGACATCGACAGGAATGATTCTGTCACAGCCTCTCACAACGGAGTAAGAATAGTGGTAGTAGCCACCCCCGTTGGCACATGAACCCATCGAAATGACCCATTTTGGGTCGGCCATTTGATCGTACACTTGTCTCAAAGCTGGAGCCATCTTGTTGGTCACGGTTCCCGCAACAATCATAATATCGGATTGACGAGGAGATGCTCTGAAAATAATCCCCAATCTATCTTGATCGTATCTTGGTGTAGAAACATGCATCATTTCCACGGCACAACAGGCCAACCCAAAAGTAACGGGCCAGAAAGACGATTTTCTTGCCCAATTTGCTATAGTATCCAAAGAAGTCAAAGCATAGTCCACAGGTGAAGATGCTGTTTTTTCTGACATTAACGGGAAGTCCGTCGCCAATGGCTTTGGTGTTAAATCCTTCGATGTAATCGAACGGAAGGCTGAGTAAGGAACTACTCCCATATGTTGGTGCCTGCCGACACTCAATACAGATCTTCTTGCTAACGAATACATCTTATATCTATATTATTTGTATTTGTTAAACGCTTGATTTAAAAGTTTACTTAATATAATATTAAAATTTGTGCTTCAAAAAGTATCAGCAACAAAAAATCGCTAGTGATTGGATACGACATTTATTGCATAAGACAAGCGACATTTTGAAATGTCGTATACAACGTTACATTACCAGCAAATACTAGGTTAGCTAGGTCTCCATGTTCTGCCATCACAAGTGATTGGAAGAAGGATCTACCGGTGATGTCTACTGTAAACGACGCTTTTTCATGTATGTTCTTATTTATTTCTATGTATACACTTTTTGTCAGCATTTCGCTTTTGAGTGAAATGCTGAGCCCAAATATGCAATGAGCTATGCTGACGTCGGTATTACTGTAATACGTCATCCAAGTAGTCCTTTATTCTTTCCATGGTATCTTCTTTAACGCTCTGGGGCACCATCTCGTCGGCTCTGGGTTTCACAAATGAGAACAATTGATCAAAGCTTATCTGTTTCTCATTGGTCAGGTTCTCTTGAAGTTCAGTAGTTGCCAACTGGCTTACTTTATCGTACCAGCCTGACTCGTATAGCTGTAGCTTAAGCTGTTTGTTTATTATGTC
The DNA here is from genome assembly GCA_030556595.1 of Debaryomyces udenii. NCBI lineage: Eukaryota > Fungi > Ascomycota > Pichiomycetes > Serinales > Debaryomycetaceae > Debaryomyces > Debaryomyces udenii. The sequence goes on along the minus strand of JAKTUI010000010.1, from coordinate 167,112 downwards.
GTAGTTCCCCGAAGAAATGAGATGCTCTTGGATTTGTGATTTAATCTGGTCCAATTCTTCCTGTTGTTGTGTCATCTTGAAAATAGCAACAATATAATTACCGGGTCCCGAATCACAACACTTGTATAGCTGGAAGTTAGATATATCCGGTAAATACGAGTCTTTGGTAAATGAACTATATTCTGATGGAAATGCGTTTTTGCTGTAGATATCTCCCACTGAATATTTCCACAAGTCTCACGAAATCGTATTCAGGAGTGCACCATAATAGTATACACTTTTCCAGTTTACTCATTAGAAATATGTCAAACACTTCAAAAGGATCTCCTTACGATGCTAAAGTGTTGTCTGTTGAAGATCTTCAGCAAGGAAAATGGATCCAAACACGGAAATTGAACTACAAGGATCCAAGGGGTAACGAAAGAGCATGGGAAATGGCAATCAGAACCACCCGTTCCGAGACTACAAACATTGATGGTGTTGCTATCGTGGGATTGCTCAACCACCCCGACAAAAAGAAGGAAATTGTGTTGACCAAGCAGTTCAGACCCCCAGTCGAAAACGTTGTGGTTGAATTGCCTGCTGGGTTGATCGACCCCAAGGAAAGTGTAGAAACCACAGCTGTCAGGGAGTTGATTGAAGAAACAGGGTACCACGGAACTTACAAGTATCTGACTGAATCAAAAGCCGGATTAGTTAGCGATCCAGGGTTAACTAATGCAAATATGGCAATGGCCTTTTTGGATGTGGATTTGACCGATTCTAAAAACATTAACCCCCAAGCCCAATTGGAGGAAGGAGAGTTTATTGATACTTTCACGGTTCCGGTAGAGGGCTTATTGGATGAATTGCATCGCTTGGCTAAGACTGAACATTGCGTTATTGATGCCAGATTGTACCACTTTGCTGCAGGCATTGAAATTGCTAAATCGCTTCACTAATTATGATTCATGACTAATGACTAACAGCAAATTTATCTAAATATATGTTTATAAAAGTAAATCGTAGCATCCGTTATCAAAAATTGAAAATTGACGTAAACAGTGAAGCTCAACATTTTTTGACGTTATCACCTGAAAGCGATTATCGATTCACAGAATTATTTTTCTTTCTGTCAAAACAACCATGTCTACCAATATAGCTGTCTGTAGCTTTTGCCTTGGGGGTGAAACAGATGTACCTCCATTTGGCAGTCTTCGAGATGCTGAAGATTTGGTACATCCATGTTCAACGTGCTCATTAACTGCCCACAGAAAATGCTTGCTTGATTGGTTTAATTCGTTATCATCAGATAAACTACAAGTGGTCAATGCTCTGTCCCTCGCGGATCGATCAAGAAGAAGACAAAATCATTCCCATAGACATGAGGAAAGCATCGGTGTAGAGCAGCCAGCTCCGGAAACCAGAATTCACATAAATTTATCGACCCAACTGTTGAACGATTGGGTTGCAAACATAACGTCGAGTCTTCGAGGGGAAATCACATCAGAGAATTTGGCCTCCGAGAACAATCCTCAAGATATGTCGAGCGAAGTGGTGGTACTATTGTTGGCACCATGTCCTCAGTGCAAAGATGACATTGTATTTAGTATGAAAAGGTCTCCATTTTTGACATTTACTACTGCTGCAAGATCGTTAATAACCCGTGGTGTTCAATATGGGGGGCTATTCCTTGGTTTTACGTCTGCTGTTACTGGTATAGTATCTATGGGCTACATTGGTTTAACGACATGTGGGTTGAAGCTAATGGATTGTTTAGTACCTTCTCCATTATTAGTGAAAATGCTAACCAAGAAGTCATCAAACAATCTAGCATATACATCATCGTCGTTGTCACAGTTGTTATTTGGGAATGTAGAAAATTACACAATCGATAATTTGGAACAGGCTTTATCAAAGGGATTAATTGATCCATTCAAATTCTCGCGTATACCCATTTTGCCTATCGTATTATATCGCATGAGATCTTCTTCCATTATTACATGTTTGTTGGGTGATATAAAGGAAGTTTCACTCAACAATTGGATAACTGAATTCATGATTAATGGTTACATTTCATCTTTGGGTAACCATGAATTGATAAGGTCGATGGCAGACAATATACAAACTTTGTTCAAAGGTCTTATTAAAACCTCAGGTTCTATTTCGGAAAGTTTGAGACTTCTAAAACCCTTGGATTTATGGAAAACAAACAACATGATATCTTTGTTGATGCCTTTAAGATGGGTTTATGACTTGTTTTTTCGCTTGACCATGAATAGGCTTCATTTCAAAATAGTGATGAGAATAAGACCCCGTGATATAGCCAATACCTTAAGTGCATCCGAGTTAGATAAGCTAGAAGAACTTGGCGCTAATCTTGGGAAAATGGAACTCACCCTGAAGAAATACAGAGAATCTGTAAGTGAAAAAGTAGAACAAGAATTTAAGCTGAAAAGTTCTTCGCATTTGTTTACAAAAGCTTTAAAGTTTATCAAGAAGAAATATTTGTTGTATGAACTTTACTACTCATCGTTCTTACCTATTTCTTATTCTAAATTGAGGATTATGTCTTGGCTACATGAAACAAAAGCTTGTATCAAAAATGACTATTCGTCGACGCTTCTTTATAGATCTGTCACCATGAGATGTGTTACAACTATATTATGGCCCTTGCTAAGCTCAAGAGTCGGCAGTGTTATTTTCAAACTATTGCGAATGAGTGGCTTTAACAATGTACCTAAGGACAAATTAATGTTGTTGGGAAACATAATAGGCTTAGTGGTAGTTGTGTTTGTAAAAGATTGTGTTAACTTATACTTGAGTGCAAGAAAAGCAGAGCAGTTATCGCAAATGGCTGTCTTATGTATTGATGTCGACAAGACTGATGGCGAGACTAATAACGACAGCGAATGGATAACTGAGGAAGAAGAGGTCAACGGACTGCATTTTCCTGGTGGATACCCAGAATAAACTACGCATATTTTTAAGTGTAATAGTCGTATATTGTAATATATAAGTTAACCGAAAAAAAAACTTACTTGTACAGAGAAATACTAGATCCCGGTGCAATATTTAATCCTCATCATAATTTTCATCCTCTTCAACCTTTCTTAACGGAGGCTCAACTGGCTCAGAAGACTTGTTATCCTGATCTTCCTCTTCTTCTTCTTCAGTTTCTTTCTTCCCAGTGACATTCGAAGAAAACTGAGGCACGTCAGCCTTTGCCTTCGGACTCTTTGGGGTTTCCTTGGCTGGTTTTGGACTTTCTTTAGAGGCCTTTGAAGTCTGCTTAGCAGATTTAGCCTCTTGATCGTCAGCCTTTGGGGTTTCTGGCTTGAGTGCAGGTGCATGGTTTGCAGAATTAGCCAAAGAATTTAAAGGACTATTCTGTTGTGATTTTGAACCTTTCTTTGAAGCCTTTTTGGTAACCTTAGAATCCCTCTTGTCGTCCAAATCTCGCTTAGCTCCATTATGTGAATGTAATGGTGTGGTTGTTGCACCTGGCACTGGTGCTTGCGGTGACGAATGCTTTGGAACATCTGCTTGTTGAGTAGGTTGCTGAGGAGGATTGTGAGATGGAGTTGGAGGTTGAGGTACTCCTTGCGTTGGAAGATTAGATGTTGGCTGAAGTTGCGCTTGCGGAGGAGGCGTATTGTGCATGTAGGTTTGAGAGCTTGGTGGCAAGTGATGTGGTGCATTAACTGGAGGGATAGGTGAAACTGCGGGCTGATTATGTTGAGGAATCTGTGGAGGCTGAGGAAGAGAATGTGGCGGTGGTGGTCCGGGATGCTGATGTGGTTGCAATGGGGGTGGTTGTTGATTGGGTAACTGGGCAGGTTGTTGAGGTTGCTGTGGGTGTCCAGGTAATAATTGAGGGCGTGGCTGCAGTGGCCCTTGCTGTTGAACTTGACTACTTTCCAAAATCATGCCCTGAGGTAACTTTGGTTGTTGACTAGCAGGTGGAGGTTGAGGTGGCTGAGTATTACCATCTTGTTGATACTTAATCAACTGATCTAATCTAGCCTTGATATGAGGGTTACCTGGATCCAAACGTTCAGCTTGTCTATAAGCGTCTAATGCATCGCTTATTTGATTATTGCATGTCTCGTATAACGTGCCTAGATCATACCAAACCTCGCTGATGTATGGATTCAATCGAATTGCTCTAGTGTATGCATCTAAAGCATCGCGATACTGCGAAATTTGGTAATACAAAACACCGATAGAACACCAAAATGTAGGATTTCTTGAGTCCCTATTAACTGCTTGTTGAAACGCTTCGTAGGCTGCATTGAAATCACCTCTAATCATATGAACCCTTCCAAGATAATACCATGAATGAGCATCTGATTGGTCTATCTCTAAGGATTGTAACAAATATTTCAAGGCGATATTCAAATCTTGCTGGAAAGGTGGTTGTTGGCTTGATGTACCTTGAGGATTTGGCTCTGCCTGAGAGTATAAACAACCTAATTGCTGTAATACTTTCGCGTGCTGTGGATTCACTTGTAAAACCTTCTCGTAAGCTTCCTTTGCACCATTCCAATCCTTTTGTTGTTCCAATACAGAACCGATTTGAAACCACACATCTGGTTGAGTCAAAGGATGAGGGGGATTACTCAAGATATACTGGAAACATTCTAATGCTGATTGCAACTTGCCTTGATGTTTGTAAATAATCCCCAACCTAAAATAAATTTCGTTTGATTTGTCAAAGTTGGGGTCCAATTCTAAAACCCTGACAAATGCCTCTTCGGCATACTCCAACGATCCATACCTATCGTATAAAATTCCAATTCCGTGCCACAACTTTGGTACGTTTGGATTGTCCAAGTAGTACAAAGCCCTTTGATACGCCGCATAAGCCCTTTGCAAATCGTCCAACATCAAATAGCAGTGCCCCAAAAGCCCCCACGTCTCACCGTTCTCGGGGTGGAAGTTTAAGGCCTGTTCATACAACTCGGCCGCTTTGAAAAAAACATCCTTCGTCCGGTATATGTTCGCCAACTTGGTTAAAATCTCTGGGTTGTTGGGTGAGTGTCTCAATGCAGAATCGTACGAAGCCAAAGCTTTCTCCATGTCTCCCAAGCTCTCTGCCAATGACCCAATTGCCACCCATGTTCCCGCAGTGGTCTCCATTAAAAGATTCGATGGATTAGCAGGGGGTGCCAACGGTTGAGGTGATGGTCCCGTCATAGTCCCGTTTGTTTGTTTGTGAGCATTGTTTCCCACAGCCATTTGGACCGGAAGACTAGTTGCCATATTTGTATTCCTGACTAGCTTATATTCCTTCAATCAAAAGTTTCAAATTTTCCAACCTGATTTTTTGAACTGGTGTTATTTACGTCTGACGTTCAAAAAGGATTATACTGATTCTTAATCGTCAAAATGTTGAGTATTAGGTTGTTATTTCAATCAGTTACCTAAAGCTAAGATTCACCGATTTGTTATTTAAAAGTAAATACGTTCTACTGATTTTACTTTTGCCATCTATTTAAAAAAATAAACTAGTTTGCCAGAAGTGATAAAATTCATCGAGACGTACGAAAACTGAAAAAAAAGTTCCGGCATTTGCACCCCCTGTTTCTGCGACTATTTTGCTAGCGCAGCTTTTACCGTATTTCTCGATCAACAATATGTATTCGTATTTGAGGGATAAATAGGGGGTGCGCACTTAAAAAGTGGTGGTGTGGTCGTATTTTTATAGTCTGAGTATGGTCATTACAGGGGAAATGAGTGGAAGCATCAAAATAAGCAGCACAAATGTGGCATATGATGTATACGTACGCTTATGTGGTATCTGGTTATATATATATTTGTTTATATATAAAATTGGGCCAAAAATTTGATGAGGGGGCGGCGGTAATCGGCCTGTTTGTTTGTGATCATTTTAATCATCTGCAAACAAATTAGCCGGGGAGCGATCTTTATGTAGTGTATCTTCGTCCTGACTTCGCGATGTCGTCTGTAATGTCGTCTATAATGTCGTCTGTAATGTCGGGGTTTCAGTAACTAACGCAGGATCTTCTTCAGGGCTTTGAAGGATGAGTTGAAGCCGAGTAACTCGTTGATATCTTTTGTCCAATCATTTTCACTTCGAGCAACGCACCAAATCCCCTGATGGTGGTGCAGTTGTTTGGCTGCCGGAGTAATAGATTCTGTAGAAGTTTTTGGAATGGAGAAGGAGTCGGAGAAGGCAGCAAACTCACCGGTGACGTGAACCTGGTCGCCAGGCTGAAGGTCTTGCTGCGAAATGCCGTCAATGTTGAGTTTTATAGAAGCGTTTCTGTTTTCATCCGAGAGTTTGATCATTATATGGGACGTGGAGGGGAGGATCAAGGGCCTGAACGATAAGGATCTCGGACATATGGGGGTCAAGATAATGCAAGGTACTAAAGGGTGGGTTATGGATCCTCCGGCTGACAATGAGTATGCCGTAGAACCGGTAGGAGTGGAAAATGCGATTCCATCGCCAGTAGTGGTGGTCAAGAATTCGTTATCAATATAAATATCTAACGACGTAAGGTTTGGTTGACTTCCACGATGAAGCGAGATGTCATTCATAGCATGGAGCATGGTGGCAACATGGTGTTGTTTGTAGTGTTCTATTTCCGATTGCCTGGTTTGATTTATGGGTGTAGATTCTACTACTTGCGAATGAGCCGAGTCATTCGCAGCTTTTCTGATAACATGACACTCTAGTCTATTTCTGTGTAATGCTTTGCCTCTGGATTCGTAAACCATACGGAATGCCTCGCTGAATGTGCTAAAATCAAATGGTAATAAAAACCCAAGTGTTCCTAGTGCAAAGCTCAATACTGGAGGCACATTGGCATTCAGAAATGCACTAACGGCTCGCAATATTGTCCCATCCCCTCCAAGAGACACAATTAAATCTGTCTTGTTGACAATATCTGGCAACTTTCCTGTGTATATGTTATATCTGTAATTCTCTAGGTATTGAAGCTTCTTGTCCTTAAACATGTCAGCTACTGATCCTCCTGTGTTAGTTTCGTGTACTATTTCATCAGCAACATCCTCGCTCACTATAATATTAATCGCAGGATAATTATAATGGATGTGCATCATGAATTTAATCATTGCATCTCGCACATCTTGATTCCATGGCTTCTTTACGAGGTAAATGTTCTGAAGTGGGGACTTCCATACGATATTATGAAGTTTGGAATTAGGAGACCTTACAAAATCAGGAAATACACTATTCCTCAATTCTTGACATGATTTCACATTCACGAGATCATTGCTCGTTTGACTGCCCTGAAGCCTGGCTGTGGAGAAGATGCCTCTACTGAAACCTATGATTCGCTGTCTCGTGTGATTCATAGCCCCAATCTTAGAGAAATTCGCATTACACGGTATTTTCAAAGGTCTCATTAACATTTTATCAAATATGCTTATCGATATTGGAGTCACCAAGTCTATAGAAAATACAACTGGGGAATTGGAAAGTTTGTTTGAAGTTCTGTAAGTCAGGAGGGGTATCTATAATTCTCTTTGTTGTAACTAGAACTGAAATTCAGTCTCAATTGACTCACATTGAATTATATGGGACGATGCAAAAAGAATATGAGTCAGGTGACCTTGACAGATTACTGATTGGAGTATTACTGAACACCGAAATGTTAATTACTACTAATTTATTACAATATCTGCAGACAAAACTTTAAGACTTAGTTTACATAATTCATGCCATATTAGTAACATGACAACTCTAAATTTTACGAAAGTAGCATTAAGCATCATTCTCCGTAGAGTTTAATTCCTTAATCTCTTTCAATTCCTCATCGGTTAGCATATTGTCACCCCCATCAGAAGGTATTGCCTTATCTGGTGCACTCTGCGTCCCATTTTCAGATGATTTTGGTTCGGCTGATTTTGATTCTTCTAGTGGAGCATTAAAATGTTGAATATTTCTGCTCCCATTATCTTTTTCATCGTCGTCATAGAACTCATTATCAGGTTGAATAATTTCATCTCTTGCTTGTTGTGACCCTCCCTTAGTATCAATCGCTTCTGTTGTATCTTCCTCTACATCACCCAAATCTTCAGGATCATTTGGAACATGATTCATTTGAACTGATGGTGCGTGTTTGGTGTTCTCTAAGTTTGTTAGAATATTGGATAAGATCTTGTTCATAAACTCTGGAGAGTTAGCGTTGTACATGTTCGAAGGCCTAACATCCAATTTGTAATCGGGTCCATAATATTCGTAGTATTCGTTGTATGGCAATTCGCTCGGTAATACCACATTATTCAATAGTCCTGCTTCAAAGGACCAAGTCCTGGCAACATTTCTCATAGTATAACCTCCGCCTCCAACAACCATCATCGGAACATTGAAGGATTTAACAAAGTTAATACAATTGGCATGACCAGACATTGACAAGTTAAAACAACCTAATCTATCACCACTCAAAGAATCACCACCACATTGCAAAACGATAGCCGATGGTTGATACCATTCCATAACTTTGCTAATTACTGGTTCAAAAATTGATTTATAAGTCGCATCATCGATACCGTCTCTCAATGGTACATTAATAGCGTGATATTTACCCTTTCCAACTCCAATATCTCTCAATTCACCGGTACCCGGAAAAAACTCCCCGTATTTGTGAAATGAGCATGTCATCACTCTATCGGTGGTATAAAATGCTTCCTCCACACCATCGCCATGATGAACATCAATATCAATGTATAAAACTCTCGGGTGGTATCTCAATAGTTCGATGATACCTAATACAATATCATTCAAATAGCAGAAGCCTGAGGCCTCAGATTTTTTGGCATGATGTAAACCACCAGCATAGTTGATAGCAATATCACATTTTCCCCTATTCAATCTTGCAGCTCCCTCCATCGATCCGCCTCCCGATATACCACAGTATTCAAACAAACCGTCAAAAACAGGACAATCATCTCCCACATTGAACTTAATTTGCTCTTTTGCAAACATATCTAAATTGTCCGGGGAAACACGGCTCAAAAAATCAATATATTCATCAGTATGAAATTGACACATTTCTTGTTTAGTGGCCGGCTTAGCACGATATATTTCCATTTTTTTGTATAAGCCGTAATTCATAATTAATGAATGCGCCATTCTTATACGATGAGGTTTCATAGGATGCCCAGCACCATAAGCATAATTACCCACATCTGCATCATAAAAATAAGCTACTCTCTTCTTTTGATTTGGATCGACCTTCAAGTCATCAAATGGTAATTGAACAAACATGGTCTATGAGTATTACAGATTTCAACTTTTTTTCAATGACAATTTGTGAATTTCCGCCTTCAATATTTTTTATTTCTTTCTCGACTTGAACTGTGAGTCCCAAATTGAAAAGGAGCTATCTATATTGTGATGGAAAGCTGTTTCCTACTATCAGAAAAGTAACTTGACTAAAGGAAGCGAAGGTCTATCGAATACAATACTGGCCCAATTCCACTTACATGCGTAGTCAAATTTCCATGGAGTTACCCGCACACTGATGAATAGTTAAGTTATCATGACAGGACGTTCTATTATTACATATATATAAGTGCTTATTGAGTATTGTATGTCATTTCCCTCTCCAACCTGATTCTATTCTTGTAATCAGCTAATTGGCGATTTAGCTGATCTTGTAGTTGAGCATTGTAGCACCACCTATCGTAGACTACTTGGTCAATTTCAAAATTGATACCGTTTTCCAAGGAAGCATCAATAGAGTTTACCGTGACTGAAATTGGAAACATCCAATAAAACCAAGTTGGGCCCATTATACTTCTCCAGTTACGCTTATAACCCAAGTTGAAAATGTTACCCAATTTTTTCTTCTTACCTGAATTATCGAATTCGTATTGGAAACTTCCTCCATTTTTGTCATTCCTATAATTCCATCTATTTTCTTGAAATTCTATCGTCGTGCTATTCTTTAAAATCAAGTAGAACAGGAAACTCGCAAACCCCCCTACCGCAATGAAAAACGCTAGGCTTAGAATGAAAAGAAACACTAAATTGAGCGACAAGTATTCATCAGAATACAATTCTTCAGTAAAAAACTTCCAAAGTAAGGAGAGACTAACTGCAAACACAACACCACAGTATATAGTTAGGTAACAAAGGAACTGAACAAAAAATTTCTGATTGTAAAAACCAATACACGTAGCGAACCAAGGACAGTGATGGTCCATTCTTAGAATGCATTTGTTGCAAGTAGAACAGTGGTGACAGCGATCTGGTTTCCAAACACTGCATTTCGAGCAGTATCTATACGACGAACCATTATTCTTCAATGTATGTAATGTGATATATTCAGCCGGTGGATGCTCCGCCTCGGCGATGCTATTTTCATCCACGGGTTCAGCATGTGTAAGTAAAGTTGTTGATGTAGTTGGGTTGTCGTTCGTATCATAAGGATTCGCTGACTTATATTTTGGACCCAATAACAGTATATTGCGAATTCTTAATTCTTCAAAATCTAATGGTGAACCTGGTCCCACGCTTATTACTTTAAAATAGGTATACATACATAACGAGTATAATACCAAGCTTATTATTATGAGAGTTGCTCCAACCATTGGTCTCTGCTGTGTTTCTATTAGCGATTCATAGCATCCTTTCACAATTAATGCATAGATGGACCATGTTAATGCACATGAGCAAAAAACCTTTGGGAATAAAGACGCTAGCATACAGCAGAAAGTCTCTAACGACATAAACCAAGGTACATGGCGAAACATTATCAGCGGATGAGATATTAACATAAATCAACGTTAATAAACACTAGTCAGAGCTGTTTTGATAGTAAGATCAATCAGAACTTCGCGCTTACTCCGGGTTTTAGCAAAATGTATCAGGTATTGTACATAAGTTTATAAATCTATTTACTGGTTTTTCTTAACTTTTGTAGTCTTGGAGGTAGTCAACTTTGCCAATGCCTCATAGCCAATACCTCCAAATACCAAACCAACCCCACACCATTGCAATGTAGTCAAATAATGCCCAAATAAAATCACACTCAATATCATACTTATCATCTTTCTAGTAACCGTAGATGTAACAAGGATCAAGGAGTCAAATTTCTCTAAAATTATGAAGACAAATACCTGGCCCACAGCACCCAATATGGAAAATTCTAAAATATTGAGCAACACCGGTGGGTAATGATGTACGAAATTAATAGTGTAGTTAATCTCTGAATTGTAACTAAAGAGTAATGCATAAGCCAACGTCAAAACGAATATGAAGGCGTTTAAAATACACATCAACTTTGCTCCTGTTAATTTTTTTAGCTTACCATTTGTCGTTGGTGGAATTTGCAATTTGAATAATTGATCCTGAGTAGAATTCGTCAAGCCATCTAATAACATTGAACCGATTAACTGGCACATGCCCAAACCCGTTCTCCCGTCATTGATGTCAGCTTTACTTTTAGAACTTGAATGTGCCAATGTAAAGACAACGACACCTAAAGTAACTGAAGTGGCAACCAAATATTTATACAAGGGAAATTTTGTTTGATAAATCAAAATATGAACTACCATGACAGGAATCAACTTGCATGACTTGGCAAGTAAGTACGCCAAGTAATCAACGTGTCTTAGTGACTGATACCCCAATGGAGAAGATAAGCTAGATGCAATGGAAATTAAAACGAAAGATCGGAAGAATTTCCACGCTGTTGATTTTTCGTTCTTAGTGAAGATCTCAAATGGATTTGATCTGGACGTTACCAAGGAATATAAGAGCCCGATTATGGATGCAAAAAATGCTTGTACCGTATTTATCACTAGAGGTGCCTTAAAAAAATCAGGATCACCCGTATTTGGGTTTATACCGTAAGGTTTTGTATTGATTCTCTCTTGTAAAACCGACCATGCTAAAAACGAAGCATAAAGTCCTAGAACACAGAATACTAATGTAAAAACCAGGCTAGTATCCTCTCTTTTCATGTTTGCTTAGACAAGAGTGAACCTATCAGATGACTTGTCGTTTAAATATGCGTGTCTACTGTTTCTGTTACTAGTTCAACGAATTTTTTGTTTGACATAGTGCGTACAAAAACTATTGAAATTATTATTAAATTATAGATGAGGCATGTATATATGACTATATAGGTCAATTGCGCCCAAAGATACCAAAGAAGCCACCACGTTTTTTGCTCAGATCTTCCTTGTCCTGTGATTCCGAAGAAAAAGAAGCTGAGCTATTGTATGAAGAGGTCTGGCCCATACCATAATTGATGTAATTGAATCCAGCATCAAATAGCACTGGTTTACTCAAAATTGGAGAGACATTTGATTTTTCAGTGAAACTCATTATATTTTTTAACCCTTCGCTTGAAATTGGATATTTGTTTAAATTTTCAATGACGTAACTTTGATTCAAATCCTTCGCTAAATCCACCGAAAACTGAGCTAATATTTGAACTTGAAGAACCAGGGATTTAAGACTATCCTTGAAGTTGATAACCTCACCATTTCCACTAACATCATAGGGAAACTGGTCAATTTTGAAGAACTTGGAGTCTGAAGAAGAAAACATATTCTTGACATGATCTAATATTTTCAAAGCCTCTGGGAATTTACCAACAAGTGCAAACGACTCACCCAAAGTAACAGACTTTTTTGCATTGAAGAACTTTTCCAAGCTATCTAAAGAGTCATACAAATCGTCGTCATTATAGACACCTGGCAAGTCCTTAATCTCCTGAGTGGTAGTAATAATGGTACCATATAATCGTGCTATATCTTTGTTTAGTTCTAGTTTCTTGACAGAAGATGAAGAGCTGCCCTGTGATAATAATTGATCGATTATCAAGGAATCTCTTTTCAATCTCGTAAAAAGTAAGTTATAGTTAATATAGGTTAACAAAATGGCTCTATGTTGAACTCTATCAAGATCATCTTCGTCCTTACTCTTTTCTAAATCATTCGTATGAATATCCAACACTTCAGACCATCCGGTTAATAACAGATCAAACTGATTAGCATCATCAAAACGTTTCCAGTTAGTTTCGTCGTCATTCGTCAACTTCATTATTTTGTAGGCAAGCACCTCGTTGTACAAATTTGCCTCATGATTTCTCCATTGAATGGATTCAATTAATTTTGTAGCTGACGAAACATCCAAAACAAACTCAGGGTCTATCTTTTCTATAATTTTAATTGCCGGTTGTAAGTATGGCAACATATCATCATGGCAATGTTTACGGGATACAGTTTTCAAGTCACTGGTTGTAGCTTGATTTGTTTCGCTCTGGGAGGCAGCCAAAGTTAGCGAAGGCTCAACAACTGTATCAAGAATTTCATTGATAAGCGTTTTTTTAAACTGACTGTTTTCATCCTGTTCTTCGTCAAGGTCCATATTATTATCGTAATGAGAATATAAGAAATCCAAGGCGCACTTAGAAATAGAAAACGCATTGAGCGCCGACGGCCATTGCTTTTTATTAATAGATAAATTCCCTTGAACTAACGAAGCGTAAAGGTAATATTCAATTTTCTTAAAATCATCTGCTTCTTTGGAAATAACATCCAACAATTTTTTAGAAGTTAATAAAGATTTCTTTATCCTACTAATCATAAGATTCTTATACGATGATGCATTGTCGTTGCTTATTTCTAGTAAACTCTTTATCTCTAAAGAATATAAAACATCCCTTTCTGCAGTAAGAAGTAGAAGTAGGCCAAACCTTTCGTCTTTCTCGTAGTTTTCTGAGGAAATCTTAGACACTCTTTCCTTTTTCCTGTAGTCTTTAGTATCCTGAGTTACAATGTCTAACTCATGGCGTAATTTATTGAGTCTTTTATTCAATCTTTTCCTTTGCTTATGATAGTCTTCCGAGCTGGATAGATAGGCACTCATACGAGCACCCAATGTAACATCAAGAGGTGATTCCATTGCCGTTAAATCAGCAAATGCCTTTCCAGAGTGATATTAAGTCCTCCTAAATTGTTGGACGTAATGGTGAAAATTACCAACACACGACTCTTATCAAACTTTCTTATAGTATACTTTAGAACCTTTTCCTTTGACGATTCATGTAAACCGAAATAGACCTGGCCCTTATCGTTGGATATTCCTTCAACTTTACTTTATACGGCCAGGTTGTTACTAGTAAAAAAAACTAATACGAATGAATATAGGTAAATTTATTTAAAAATAATATGGACGAGTCCGGAGTCGAACCGGAGACCTTTCGCATGCTAAGCGAACGCGCTACCAACTACGCCACACGCCCTAAATAAGAATGGTCCCTAGCAGGATCGAACTGCTGATCTTGGCGTTATTAGCACCACGCCTTAACCAACTGGGCCAAGGGACCATTATTAAGCTCAGTTTGACTTAGGTATATTTATAGCCAACGCTGTATGAATTCTTATTGACTATTATGGTTTCAAAGTACTCAGAGAAGCTCTGCTCCATCGTATTGTTAGAGCTGAAGTCCTAAATAGTTGCAGAAAAGTGTTAGTCGATTCCATGATAATTTGGTAATTCTGAGGTGTTCTGAGTAATTCCGTGTCACGTAAATCAGGGCTTTTATGTATAAATAATGCAGTGTTCAAGCTACTTTCATTTTAACTAATACCTCAAAAGATAATAAGTGTGACAGAGTAACTTTCAGGCTTAGCGAACTTTTATTGTAATAGTTAGTGTGCAAAGAAGAATCTTATATCTTATTTCTCAAGTAAGTTCAATCCAAGAAAGGAGTGGTGGACTATAAATTTATATTAGAGCATATAGTTATGCTCAGTATATCAAATTTTAGATGAACAAGGCATTTAATACTAGAGAAACATTCATTAACACTAGATGGACTGTTATGTATCCAAACCCCTTCGCAAAAGATAGGTTTATATACACCTAAATATTTATTAAGATATTTTCAGTACAATCTAAAAAACCATACAGTCAGTTATAGTTTTGGATTCATTAAGTTTGATCACGGAGACAAACTCTTGAAAGAAATAATAAAAAAATAGCTTTAAAAGTTCCAAAATTAACATCAAGTTGGAATTTTGCAGCAATTTTTCTTGATACTTTTCAAATCCGCAAGTTTGTGTGAAAAAGGTTTCAAAATTTAGTGTATAGAACATCATGCTTAAATCATATACAATAAATAGGAGCCTTAAAAGCGAATAACGGCATAGTCCTAAATCTTCACTTTATTTGGGCCCCTGCTCCAAGCCCGCTTTGCTCTCATATTTAGTCTTCCCAAACAAGAAGATTGAGGTATATTTTCAAAGTAGCCTGTGTCCTCTATTGCTTCTGGTTTGATGTTCGTATAAGCCGTAAAAATAGATAGGGGTTTCCACTCTACTTCTTCTGAACCAGGTTTATTTCTCTTCTTTAATCTTGGCCTTCTTGGGATTACAGCTAATTTTCTTTTCTTATTTGTTTGCACGGAAGAAAAATATTTTGAATTCATTTCAAATTCGTCATCTATGGTTTTATTTACAGAAGCAGATATTGCCTTAGAATCTGTATAACCTTGGGAGGCAAGCTCTAAAATTCCAATATCAAAATATCTCCCACTATCGTCATTCCTATACCTGCACATTTTACCTATATCAACTCCTTTCGACTCGAAAAAGTAAAGTTTGTCTTTATTGATATCTTCACTGTCATAAAAGTAAGCAGGGGCATTACCAAGGCCCAAGTTGATTGTACTGCTTGAGCTACTTGTGCTGCTTTTACCGTTTGTGCTGTTGGCGCTGTTTGTGCTTTTTGTAGTGTTTGTGCTGTTTGTGCTGCTTGCGCTAAACTTAGGTGTGAGAGGTTGAACTAATGATAATGGACTTTGCAGCTCCCCTACTTGCTTCAGACTTTGAATCTCAATTTCAGAATTGATGAATGTATCGAAAATTTCATCATAACTGAAGCCTTTTCTTAAATTGAACTCAGGCGTTTTACTGCTACTTTGACGATTTACTTCAAAGTGTTTCTTTGGAAGTATGCTTGAGCTTGCATCCAATGTATGTATTTCGGAGGGACTTTGCTTTTCAAGCTCATGCTTGAACCCCTTTTGACGTTGATCAACTAAAGAAGCTGGTAAAATTTCAGCAAAGCCAGGTGAGTTGGAATTACCGGTAGCCATTCCGGCTCCAGAATACGCAATTGATATGCTATTATCATTGAGCTGATCCATGAATTGCATGAACTCACCAATGTTGTATTGAAGATAGCTATCCATATTGTATAAGCATGTTTTAATTGAAAAAAAGATACCAGAGGTGCATTTGAACATTTAATTATATATATTACAGTAAGCATAATACCTAGGAAGGCTTTTCGTACTTGAGCTGTAGGGAGTACTTCATAAATCAGTAAGCATAAAATTTAGTCAGTGCGGAAAAGTTTGCAGCCATTAATTACATGACGTAGTGTTTGAGCCTTTTAAACATAAAAATCATTATATCGGAGTGCCACCAAGGTAATTCAAAATTCATCACGTCGTTTGAAAATATATGATGTGTTATGAAATATTAAAGTGTTCCAACAGCCATACTAATTTTTTAGAGAACAATACAAAAAAAAATCGAAACAAAAAGAAAAATAGCCTGAGCAAAGGTAATCTAAAAAAATCCATCTTTGAATGTTGAAGACGCTAAGACCATTAATCAGATAGAATGAAACAACAACATTGATATCAGCCAATCTATTCAGTGAAGCTGAATTTTCGGCAAGCCAGGTACAATTTGTTTAAACAGGTCGTGTATACACCACCAATATGAAAAATATGAATCATCTATAATGGAGAACGCTATAATTATCATTAGAAGAGAAGGGCCTCGTATAGTATATTCGAGAAAATAATGTTGGTTACTAGAGGCTTTCTGAATGGGTTTTGTAAGGTATTGAATGCAAATGTCTGTAAACTAGAATGTCGTGCTACGTTGTGGAAAAATGTAAGACTGTATTCGGGGCAGGTAGATAATTCGAAAAAATTTCCAGACTTACAAGAGTCAGATTTAACAGCCGACGGGGAGCCAGATTATATCAAGTTGATTTTGACTTCAAGGGTTTATGATGTTGTAGACCGAGCCGGGTCTCCCCTCACACATGCAGTGAACTTATCACAGAAATGCAATTCTAACATCTACTTGAAAAGAGAAGATTTATTGCCAGTATTTTCTTTCAAGTTGCGTGGGGCATACAATATGATAGCAAACTTACATTCCAACCAAAAAGCACCACTCTCAGGGGTAATTGCTTGCTCAGCTGGTAATCATGCACAAGGGGTGGCATTTTCAGCAAATAAATTAAATATCCCATCCACTATCGTAATGCCCACCGCGACTCCATCTATTAAGTACAAAAACGTGTCTAGACTTGGCTCTCAAGTTGTGCTTTATGGGGACGACTTTGATAGTGCTAAAAAAGAATGTGACCGATTAAGCTCGTTGAATAATTTAACAAATATACCTCCTTTTAATCACCCTTACGTTATCGCGGGGCAAGGTACCATTGCGTTGGAGATCACCAGACAGTTGAGATTAGATAAGCTAGATGCTTTATTCATCCCAGTGGGTGGGGGTGGACTTATTGCTGGAATTGGTATTTACTTGAAGAAAATTGCCCCTCATGTTAAAATTATTGGTGTCGAAACGTATGATGCCGATGCCTTGTATCAGTCATTGAAAGCCCATAAACTGCAAACTTTGGACCTGGTTGGTGTGTTCGCCGATGGTACCGCCGTCAAAGTCCTTGGTGACGAAACCTGGAGACTTTGTCACGAATATGTAGATGAGGTAGTGAGGGTACTGACAGATGAATTGTGCGCAGCAATAAAAGATATTTTTGAAGATACCCGACTGATAGTAGAACCATCTGGTGCTTTATCAGTTGCAGGGTTAAGGAAATACATTACTGAAAAGAAGGAGATTGATCACAGAAATAAACACTATATCCCTATTCTTAGCGGCGCTAATATGAACTTTGATAGGTTGAGATTCGTGAGTGAGAGGGCTGTCCTTGGTGAAGGTAAGGAGGTTTCATTAGTGGTGTCGATTCCAGAAAGGCCTGGCGAATTTGCTACTTTGCAAACTATTATTGATCCTAGAGCTGTTACAGAATTTTCGTATAGAGTCAATGATAGTTCTACTGCTAATATTTTCATGAGTTTCAATGTTAATAATAAAGAAAAAGAAATAGACTCTAGCATGGCTGAAATGGTAAAACACGGATATGAGGTTATTGATATTTCTGATAATGAGTTGGCAAAAACTCACGGCCGTTATTTAATAGGCGGAAAGTCATCAGAAAATAGTCATAATAAATTGAATAATGAAAGGCTTTTTAGATTTGAATTCCCTGAAAGACCTGGCGCATTAACTAAGTTCTTAGAAGCTTTAAAGAACGACTGGGATATTACTTTGTTCCACTATAGAAATCATGGACATGATGTGGGTAAAGTATTATGTGGTTTTGTTCTTCCTGAAGGTTCGTCTGACGAGGATTTCCAAGACTTCTTGAAGAAATTGGGCTACAAGTTTGTTGATGAAACAAACAATGTTGTGTATAAAAAGTTTTTGCAAAGCTAAGGAAGATGTACCGTAATATATATAAGCAACATGATCATTTCTATATCCAATGATTTCACGTTACTTAAAAAAAATAATATTTCATATAGGTAAACTATTTACAAGTTTTATAATAATTATTTTCAGTCATTCCGTCGCAAGAAGGCTTGATAGGCTTCTTGATTGATACTCACTTTGCCAGATGCTTTCATTTGTTTTTTACCTTCTTTTTGTCTCAGCAATAACTTTTTTCTTCTAGATATATCTGCAGCATGTAGTTTTTGGGTGACGTCCTTCCTTTTCGCTTTAATAGTTTCCCTCGCAACAACCTTGTTATTGATCTTGGCTTGAATTGCCACTTCAAATAACTGAAACTTAAGGAATTCCTTGAATCGGGTCACGTATTCTTTTCCTCTCGAGATAACCTGTGTTCTGTGCATAACCTGCGTTAATGCATCTTGCAGCTCTCCATTAACACATAGTTCCATTTTAACAATATCAGACTTCTTATAGCCAGAATCTTCATAGTCCAAAGAAGCATACCCCTTAGTGCATCCCTTTAGTTTGCCAAAAAAATCTTCAACTAATTGAGCCAACGGAATTTCGTATTTGAGCAAAACTTGTCCCGTTGTCAAGTACTCTAACTCTTTTTGAATCCCTCTATTGTTTTCACAAAGAGACATCACGGCACCAATGTATTCGTCCGGAATGGTCATAATTGCATTTACGTAAGGCTCCATCAACATTTCGATATCATGATTCCTATAATCAGAGCCGGGGAATTCTACTGGGTTTGTAATAACCTTCTCTGTACCATCCTTGAAAACAAGCTTATAGGGTACTGTTGGAGCTGTTAAAATAATTTTAGCACCGTACTCATTCTCTAATCTTTCCTTAAAAACAGAAGCATGCAATGACCCTAGAAAGCCTAGCCTCCAACCAAGACCTAAAGCATTAGACGTCTCCTTTTCCAAGGTAACAGATCTATCATTCAAAACCAAATTCTCCATATGGTCGTTCATCACCTTAAATTCTCCTCCGTCAGCTGGGAAAGCCCCAACAAAAACCATTGGCTTTGGCTCTTCAAAACCTGGCAAGGGCTGTAATCCTTCATGCTTACCATATTGATAGAAAGTATCTCCAATCATCGCTTCCTTTGGGTTTTTCATGCCTGGAATAATATAAGCCACCTGCCCAGCTTTAACAGAGTCCATAGGAATCTTATCGGGATACATAATCCCAACCTCCTTAACATCGTATCTCTTCTCGGAATGAGCTGAAAGCAACCGCATTCCTTTTTTTATAACCCCATCTACTACGTGTATCAACATAACTACTCCGACGTATGGATCATGCCACGAGTCCACCAATAAAGCTTTTAATGGTTTACTTGCATCTCCTTCAGGAGCTGGTATATCTTTGATAATGGCTGGAATAATTTTCTCGACGTTCAAACCAGTCTTGGCACTTACAGGTATGCATTCTTCTCTAGGTAGCTCAAATGTAGTTTCCACTTGATCCATCGCTTTAGGAATATCGGCCGCATCCAAATCAATTTTGTTAACAACTGGTATTAGCTTCAAGCCCATACTGTATGCGAGATAGAAATTGGCTACAGTCTGTGCCTGTATACCTTGTGAAGCGTCGATCAACAAAAGTGCTCCACCACAGGAAGCATAAGACCGAGAGACTTCAGCCCTAAAATCAACATGCCCCGGCGTATCCACTAAATGTAGCAAATATTCTTCTTGTGTTTTGGGATCAACGTAAAACATAGAACACGTTTGGGCTTTCACTGTTATACCTCTCTCCCTTTCAACGTCTAGTTTGTCTAGCACCTGTTTATTTGCACCTGCTTGTATCACACCTGTTAATTCTAATAACCTATCCGACAACGTTGACTTTCCATGGTCTACATGTGCAACAATGCTGAAGTTTCTATAATTGGATATTGGTATCTTTGCTATTCTGTCTTGCACTGATTTGATATACTTTTCTTTATCAAGAGCTATCTTCTTGTCTTCGACAGTGGCAGTCTTTTTCATAGAAAGACATAATGCCGTCGTCGTTAATTTTCGAAAATTGGCTAAACTCCCAGTCCCGAAAGAACAATATCTGGGACCTAACAACTGTATCAGCATGAGTACTGTTGATTATAGGTAAATCTATGAACCATCACGACCGTTGAGTTCATCTTGAAAAATTTAAATGCTGCGAACGTGCACAGTATTCTACAGAAAGACCATTGATCTGTGATACTAAAAAGCATTACTTATATACACTGAAATAATCTACTGGTTTGCTTTAGCAAAGTCTTCGACGAATTTAGTCAAGACTTCAACACTTTTAAGGGATACTGCATTATAAATCGAAGCTCTAATACCGCCAACAGATCTATGGCCCTTCAAACCCGTCAATTCCTGCTTAGCGGCTTCAGAAACGAACTTCGCTTCTAAATCAGAATTAGGTAAAGTGAAAACTACATTCATTCTGGAACGGACCTCAGGGCTAGAGACTCGCAAGTGGTAGAATTCAGGGTATTGCTCTAATGCTTCATACAATATTCTAGCCTTTCTCTCATTCGTTTTTTGAATTGCCGGAATGCCACCTTCTTGTATTAACTTTTCAGTCACTAACTTTATGACATGACAAGTAAAAATAGGGATCGTGTTATAAGCCGAATTGTTTTTGACCACGGTAGGGTAGTGAAAAGCAATTGGGACCAATGGGATACCACTTGCAGTAAGCTCTGAATCTGACTGCTGATCTAATAAAGTCTTCTTGATTATATATATAGTTAAACCCGCGAGACCTATGTTCTTTTGAGCACCTGCCATTATCAAACCGTACTTGCTTACATCAATTTCCTTTGACAATATATTAGAAGACATATCTGAAATCAATTCAACACCTTCCGGTAAGTAGTCAGGCCCAGGAACACTATTTAATTCATTACCATTGACAGTCTCATTATCACAAACATATAAATAAGCGGTATTCTCCTTATCAATCGGCTGCCACTCAGAATATGGAGGAATGTCACCGTATCCCTTATCCTTGGTATTCACAACAATATCAATATCAAAACCTAATCTTTTGGCCTCCTCAGCGGATTTAGCTGACCAAGAACCAGTCACTGCGTAAGCAGCCTTTCCCTTTTTACCATTACTTCTCTTGCCGTAGTTAGCCATCATATTGTATACAATAGAAGAAAAACCGGTGGTACCACCTCCTTGCATGAAGAAAACTTCATGAGTATCAGGAATATTCATCAACTTGCTCAAGTTTTTCTTGGTATCTTCAATTATCTTAGATGCTGTTCCTGAACGGTGTGAAATTTCACCGACACCAATGTTCTCACCCCCATATGAGATCAAATCGTAAGCAGCCTCTTGTAAAACAGAAGTCGGTAATAATGCTGGACCAGCACCAAAGTAATGTGGCTCTTCTCTGGTCAATGATCTTTCTTGTACCATTGTAATGTTGTCTAAAATAATGGTAAGTAGGAGCAAGATTAATGAACAAAATTATTTCGACGTGAGTGCAGCGCGATTACTGAGTCACAGAGATTTCGCAAGAATTTCGATATGCAATTGCAAATGTATTCGCTTATAAATATGCTAGCTAGTCTGATAAACAATGAAATGGCATATACTAAACATTGTTGCACAGCAATTGATAGAGTGGACAGTAGACAAAACAGCTATGACGATCGACAGAGTACTTTATTGATCTAGTATATCACGTATTTTCACACCACTGATATAGTAGATGATCTCTACATCATCAGTATCGTCCAATAAACAATGCAACACACATGCTTCTCTGTGCGTAAGAAGAAAGATGACGGTTTTGCATGTTGCAACTATTTTTGACGCCATTTTCCAATCCTTTAGTCTCACTACTATCTCTTTATCTTCATCTTCGTTGTCTTCATCAATATTTTGTTCGTTACCAGAGGATCTATGAAAAGCTGTTAAATTCAAAGACTCACCATCATCTTCTCTACCAGGCCGCTGAACTTCTAACTTATCATTCCAGCTAATTGTTACCTTGAATTTGCCTTCCTCTTCTAAAATAAATCCCAAGAAACCTCCGTTACGTCTACTTGATTTAATGGTTACTATTTCATTGTGAGAAGCTCTCTTGAATTTCTCCAATCGTTTGTAGGTAGAAACGAACTCTTTTGGTAATCTCATCATCAAATCAACATCATCTAATTCAGGTTCCTTAAGTAACATAACGTCATCTGTATTTTTCAAAATTTTGACAGGTATTCGAAAGGTGTGATTAATAGTACTAGAATTCATGTTTATGTTCGAGTAAAACAAGGCTAAAGACGCAATTCTTCCGTTAGACATGCTTGTACCTTGAGCTCCTGAGGAGTCTTTCTTTTGAAGCCTTATATTTAAACCATCACTATTGGCTCTGTTAAAATTGTTCAAAGTTTGAAGAAGAAGGTCGATATTAGTTTCCAACAGAATTGTGTTATCATTCAAACTTTGTATCTCTATTTGATCGAATATGCTGTTAATTTTTAGTTTACACCACACTTGTGGTTCTTGGGTTAGTGAAGACCCGTTTATCAGGATAATAAGTAGCTGTTCTGCTGTGAATCTTAATATGACAAATTTCCTTACTTGACTAATCAAAGACAACGTAGTCTTCAAGTTTTCGATATTTTGAGTTCTTAGCTTGAGTTTCATTTTATCTATAGATACCGAACTATGTGTAGAACATTTACTTTAGAATCTCCTTAATCAAACATAATAGCATCAGTTTTCTTGAATACTGATGTATTTCAACAAAAAGTAACGAGTATCATTTATCTGCGCTTCTATTTCCATTCGACAAAATTGCACTATCGGAGTTTTATTATATATTAGTAAACTATAAGCTGATTATTATACAATATTGGCAAGAATGAATGCCAATATCCTTTTTAAGGTAAAGACTCTAAAATACAAATTAACAATGTCATATTCAAGCCCAAGAGATCAACTGAAACTACCGTGAAGCAAGAAGTTGTCTATGACGCTTAATACCATTAAGTATAAAGTAAATGTGCGAGTATTTGGGAAGAAATTAGGTTGTTAAACTCATTGGGATCAAACAATTCGTTTAAATGCAATTATGGAACCTTGAAGATATCACTTTACACATCGTCAATAATTACCAAATTAGGCCTTCAAAACGATAATAACAGAATCTCCTCTCAAAAACATCTTGGAAACAAACCTTTCTTTGGAAATGGACTTTATCTTCTTTCCTTTGTTGTTCTTTACTAACTCTGTCCATAATTCTTTGACATTTTCCAATACCAAATTACAATGTCTATCAAATGCTTTCACCTTTGCAATCAATTTGTGATTATTACGACACGAAATAACAACGGGAGTACCGTTATTCACGGCATTCTGCAATAGTGACATTGGTCCGTGTGCAAATTCAAACTCTTCTAATCTTTGAAGTTCGAGTTCGGTTAGCTCTGACCGTGGACGATCTATCAACTCACTAACTAAAGTTAGTACATGGTTTTCTGATATTGCTTGACTCGATGAAGTTAATACTTACGCCATTGTTTGGATTTTCTGTTGGAACTATACTAACTACAAACGGTATTCTTTAAGTCAGGTTTAAGATAAAAAATGATATTTTGAGGTACACACGACTATTAATGATGTCTATTATACATTTTATTGAATGACAAGACTATACTATATTCAAGCGGATTTCTCGAATTGGCTTAATGGAGCCGCCAATCCACAGCCTCTTTTAATTATGTTTCCTATACGATCCCGCAATACCCTTGAATTACAATCAACAGTAAGATGGAGGTAATCAATTTTAGCTTCGTTCTTTCCAATCGTTATAACCGCTTTCTGACCTTCATCTCCAGGCATAGTCTTCAAAGAGTCACCAAATTGAGCTTTAAGTAATGATGAAATGCGATGTATACGACTTGAAATTTCCGAATTTGCATGTGCAGATTTTTCAACTGGAGGTGTTGGTTCTTTAAGCTCGTCACTGTCTTCTTGTTTGACTTGTGAATGGGTGTGGGAACAAGTCTTCGAAGTTAGCTTAACAGATGCAGGGGAAGAATCAATAGAGTACAAAATGGCAATAACACTATCTGCCAAAGAATCGGCCATCAAGTGGTCGTTGACCCATTCAACAGTAATAAACAGTCCCCCAGTATTGTGAGGGCTATTTTTTTCCAATGAAATATCGATCATGTCCATAATCAAGCATTCCCACCTTTCTTCATCATCTCGTAAGACACTAATGTACCCAAACATTTGTTCTAAGTGCCATTTCATCAATGTCACTTCTGCATTTATTTTCAAGTTGATTTTGGATTTAACTATAGAAGTTGATAATTGAGTGAATTCATGCAAGTCCTGTAATTGAAGGAGATTTAAATCGAAATCTTTAGAAACAAGCACACCGGACATTGCTCGACCTGTACTTATTACGTTCTTCTCATTATCGCTTTCTTCTTTATTATTCTCTGGGGATTCGTTTTTACTAGATGGTCCATCCTCTGTTTTTATGTCACCATCGGCACTATCTGAATTCATCTTGGTATCATCAACTACGTCGTCTAGTTCCTCAATTTTGGCAACACTTGAAATCTTTTCACCGATCTCTTTCTTTAAATACACTAACTGCTCTTCAGCCAAAGTTCCCAATACTTTCGCCACTTTAAGACCCTTGATACCAATTTGTACTTCATCACAATTTCTCGGATTGAACACTTTTACCTCTTGCTCTGTTCCTTTACGAGAAGCATACTTACTTAACAAGGCCGATTTTAATCTACCCATAGGATTACTTTCACCATGAACTAAGATAATTTTCAGAGGATTAACCTTGTCTATGAACGATGCATTTTGCTGAAAGTCAACATGTGCAGCAAACGAAATTTCCTCAATGCTAAGACGGCGAGGTATAGTCATATCTGAATTGATTCCTGACTGGATTGTGTGAGGTTCAGCTAACAAATCTTTGGCCATTGTTCCTTCAACTGAATACCCAGTCATTATAACAGCATTTTTTGGATCTGGCGCCCACCTCTCCAATAATTCTCTTGACACACCATTTTGTAACATACCCGGAGACGCAACGACAACACATGGCCCGAAGTCTTGAAACTTATCCAAGCTTTTTATTGATTTAATGAACTTGAACTGAAAAGGATTTTGCTTTTTGCTTGAGTTAGTTGCTGAGGCGGTAAGACGAATACTATCATTCATGATATTCGTATATGTTTGATATACTGCCATACATTTTCTTGCTAAAGAAGAGGCGTAATATATATTTATGTTTTGTAAATCTTCATTTAGAGACCAGTACTCTTCTAGGATTAATAACAATTCTTGCGCTCTACCCAACGCAAACACAGGCATTAGCACTCTACCACCTTTTAACAAGGTAGAGTGGATAATATTCGTCATTCTTGCTTCCTTCTCTAATCTAGGTTCATGCGTAGCTGTACCAAAAGTAGATTCGGTGATCAAGATGTCTGGCTTCATAGGTGGTACTTCGGCAACTTGTAAATGTCTATCTTCTTCACTGGAATAATCACCCGTAAAGAGCACCTTCAAGCCTCCAATCTCAATAAAATACATACAGGCTCCCAAAACATGCCCGGCATGATACGCGGTGAACCTAATACCATCAAGTTCGATGGTTGAATGATAATCAATAGTTTCAATTCTATCAAAAGACCTCATTAAATCATCATCCGTATATAAGTTGCTTGATCCACTGTTCACATTGCTATCACCATTATTGAGTCTAGCATCGCTTCCTCCTCCAATTGATGTAACTTTAACAAAATCGGATAATAACCAACGATAGATAGCCTTGGTAGCGTGCGTCATGAAGACCCTTCCATTGAAGTTTGTGTGTTGCATAACGTAAGGTAATGATGCAGCATGGTCCAAATGAAAATGACTGATTAACAAAATGTCAACTTTGGACAAGTCATATTCATCGTAAAACGGTAACGAACTCAATCCTTGTAAACCAGGATGCACACCAGCATCTAACATTATGATCTTATTCTTGTATTCGATAATATGACAGGACCTTCCTACTTCATTACAGCCCCCAAGACCGAAAAATTTGAAATCATCGGACCCATCGACCGCTTGATTATCCACGGTCATGCTTGATTAATTAATATTACGTCTACTATGAATGATCGCTGTTATTAAATTTTAGAATCGAAAATCTAACGCTAATTTTTTGGTTCGTCCTTTAGCAATATATACAGGTTCGATATATTTAAGACGAAATTACATTAAAATGAAATTACATTTAATACTATATTAATACTCTATCAGGACACTTCCTAACTCACAGATAGAGTTGGAATCCCAAAAGGTTGACGTAATATTTACCGGAATTAATTTGGTTAAGACTTATTAAACTCCACAACGTAAGATGTTTTGGCGTTGGTGTCTAAATCGTATGACCTCATGTCTTTCTAAGATATAGAGGGCCTTGTCTAATGCACCGGGGCTGGCTTTACCCGAGTCGACTATTTCTCTTCTTAAGGTTTTATAAGCAGTTGACCAACCGATAGGCAACCTTCTTCTAAGCTCTTGCTCTACTTTGTTGATTTCTTTATTCATGTCGCCTGTAGTTATCAAGCCCCCACTTGAGACACCTTGATCCACAGCATCCATGGTAGACGCTGTGAAGAGTCTTATTGCTTCTTCCACGTGCTCCTCTGAGGCTACTGGCGATAACCTCAATTTGGCCAAGGATTCAGTTATACGAATAATCGCCTCCAATTGACGAATAGTGATAGGAATTGATGACTTTTCGTTCATATCTGCTTCATTTATTTGCAATCTGCGCCTAATGGAAACGAAATGTGAAGACAATCTTTCAGAAGCTTCGGGACTCAAACGTGGAGCACACTTCAACTTAACATACTGGATATACCTTTTCATCGTTTCAATGGGAATTTCACCTTCCTGATTTTGGTTTTGATTGTTATTTGAATTACCAGTGTGGACGTTCATGACGTGCTGAGCGATTGATATGTCTCTTGCTTCATTGTGGTCATCCTTCACAATGAAAATCATATCAAACCTGGACAAGATGGTAGTCTGAAAATCAATATTTTCTCCAGGACTCTTCAAGTCATCGTAACGCCCAAAAATTGGATTTGCAGCTGCTAACACAGAGGTACGAGAATTTAAAATAGTAGTAATACCAGCCTTCGCAATAGAAATGGTTTGCTGCTCCATAGCTTCATGAATGGCTACCCTATCCTCATCTCTCATTTTGTCAAATTCATCAATACATACGACACCTCCATCAGCCAATACCATTGCACCACCTTCCAAGTAGAAGTCCCTCGTTACCTGATCTCTCTGCACTGAAGCTGTCAAACCTGCCGCCGATGAACCTTTACCTGATGTGTACACAGCGATAGGAGAAATTTTTTCAACAAACTTCAACAATTGGGATTTAGCAGTACCGGGATCTCCTAATAGCAAAACATTAATATCTCCTCTTAATCTCATTCCGTCGGGTAAAATTTTCTTAGAGCCTCCCATTAACAAGCATGTAATAGCTTTTTTGATGTCTTGATTACCATAAATCGAAGGGGCAATAGAATTTGCAAAAACATCGTATAAATTTGGTAGTCTTGACAACTTTAAAAACTCTTCTTCCTCCTCCTCAGTGAATGTCAAGCCTTGTCCGCTGGCGCTATTTTCCACATCTGTTTGAATACCCAAAATTTTTAAATAAGGATTACGAATCGCAACAGTGCTGACATTACTGTTGCTCTTCTGTTTAGCTTGATAAATGGAATATATTCCAACAATGGTGACTCTCGTACCCGGAACCACTTGGTTGGTCATGTACCTATCTGCTTGTAAAATTATATGTCTAGGCATTTCACCAACGGGAACCATATCTGGAGACTCTTGTAGCTTCAAGACCTGCTGGTCAATAAAAGTAGACTTATCATGAACTATGGTATAAGGATCAGGAGGACATTTGTCTTGAGTAGAGGAGTCATCAAAGTTGTGCGCCCCTTGGCACCTATTTGGTAAATTCAAAGATCCAAAGCCGGAATTAATTCTTAGCTTCATAGTGTGTTTACAATTGCGACATAACAATTGAACCTGAGTAGCTCTAGAAGACAACACAGACGCAGAAATAATAATTCCACTGACTCTCACTATCTTGGATATATGATCCGAATCCAAATCTCTGATCGAAGTTTTACTAGCGTTAGAAAACAAGATCAACTGACAGCTTGGGAAGTCTGCAGGTACCTCCTCGTTTGACAAATATGCTATTCTCTTCCCAATGTCCGTAATTGCATTTTCAAATAACGGGATCATTTCAGCAGGATCGTCCGCCAACCTTTTATTCAACTCTTCATTGAATCCAATTAGATGCTCTGAGTTTACCTTAAGGAAGTAGTTCTTGATCAACAAATTCTCTCTGAGCTGATCTCTATATATGAACTGCGTATCTAACCTAAATTCAAGAATAAATGAGCGAAAAGCTTTAGTTATCTCATTGAAAGAGTTGTCTTGGGGTTCTTCCCCAGGTAAAACTTGTGCACCATACACTTCTGGTCTTTCATACGACATAATGCTTGTAGTTTCCTTGGTAATACCTAATAGGTCTGTAGAAGAAGATAGATAAGACGTGTTGGAATATTTTATACATATATATTTATATTAATTATCCCAATTGGGTTAACTACGCGTCCGAGAATCAAACTGTAAAAAACTGTAACTTGTAAAATCTTTCGAACTGTAAACTGCAATATGATTATGGGCTTAAGCTCTGACAGATTCAAAAGCTTTAGTGGTGATTCCTAAAAGATCATAAAAAATGAATGCTCTATCAATAATACGAAGCTCCATATGTAGCATGAAGACCATGCAAATGCGTGGTCTTACTACTACTAGAGCCAGTTATGCTATACCGAAAAGGAACAAGTTGCCTCCTCGACCCAATTGGCTTATCGTAGAAGAAGAGCTAGATGAGACATTTTTGAAAGGCGGAAGAGGACCCGGAGGACAAAAGATAAATAAAAGTAACAGTAAGGTACAATTGACACATAGGCCCACGGGCATAGTGGTGACTTGCCAGTATTCTCGGTCCCAAGAGCAAAACAGGAAAAAGGCTAGGGAAATCTTGGCTTTGAAACTTGAAGAGTTACAGGATCCTGAGGGATGTAGAACTGCGGTTGTTAATAAGCGTAAAACGAAATTGAAACAGAGCAGAGCTAAAAAAGCCAACAAGAAGTATAAGAAGCTCGATGAGGACAGAATCAGTGAAAAAGCAAAAGAAAAAGAACTACTATCGGATATTATAGATATTGATGCGGAATTTGATTCACTCTTGAAAACAGCAAGCCTACCTCATCATAAAAAATGATACCCTAGGCCTGCTTGGAAACCCATACAAAAAGTAAATGTGCGTGCGCACATCAAATGGTTGAACAAACTAAAATCGTTTGCAACCACTTGGACCATACTTTTTAGCCATTACTATTGAGTTCATTTATTAAAGAATAAAAAATGACTTCAAATAGTAAAGAAACAGGCGCTATAATTGGAGCTATTATAGGGGGAGTTGCGGCCATTTGTGCATTCCTTCTGATTTATTGTTATTGGTGTTGCGTCGTGTATGTCGACACATCACTAGAGGTATATCGAGTATCAGAAGTTCATTTCCAAAGAGATAAAGAAAGGCACTCTAACCTGATAAGAAAGGTTAAAGCATTGATGAGACTACAGAAAACAAATGGAGAAAAAGATTTAGAACAACAGATTGATATTAATAAATCGCCAACATCGATAACAAGCTGCGAAACACTTAATAATACTTCAGGAACTTCTAGATTAGCACTCAAAAGCTATACAATTCCATCAACAATCGGAAGTGCGCTTGGTGGATGCAATGGAAATGTCAAAAATGTCAGCATCGTTCCTTGTAACAAGGAAGTTGGAAACACTCATCCAAGGGAATATAAAGATGCAGCCGAGTTTGAAATGCTCTCTAATGGTTTGACGGATATAGATACTCAGCAGAAGCGTCGCTCATGGAGCAAGCATTTGAGAGATAGTAAGCGTATGACTTCTTTAACCTATAGGACTGACGGCTCTGACCCGAATAATTTCAGAACGATTGTATCAGTGCCATCCATGGGTGAACAATCGTACATTTCCGATCAATACGACAGCTTCACCCGTACATTGATGTTGCAAAACTTAATAGAAAATTCGATTAATACCAGCTATAAGCTGGCCATCAAAGAGATTAAAGATCCCTTTCTGGGCAACTTAATATCTGTTGGCGGAATAGTTGTTGTGGTCAAGCCGTTTCGAGGGTCTAATGACTTTGAGTTTTCTTCCTTGCATGCTGGTGATCTTTTACGTATTGTAAGATTTTATGTGAAAGATCCCAATGATTCAGCAATTGCTAATGACTCTAAAGCTACCGACAGCGACGAAAACCTAGTCGACTCTTCTATTGATGTTGCTGACTTTCAAGATTGTACCACTGGCGATACAATTAATAAGAGTTTAATTCATATAAATGATTCAGACCCAAATTATGAGCATATTTATTGTACTGGAATTTTGCTAAATACCTACCTAGAATTCAACAGCAAGACACACAATGTTTCTTTGAGATTTAAGAAATACGAAAGCGGCGTAGATGAATCCGAGTTTCTCAAAGATTTCCCACTTAATGTAATATCATTAGAAACGACCGTATTGAAAACATTGGTAGATACTTCAGTTACTGGCAGTACTTTAGAAAACCATTTTGACTGAACCATCGCTCTATCTGCTACCAGCTTATATTACTCCTCTATTTAATTATACAAATATTAAACATATTAGTCATTATACTTTTGCTGATAAGTTTTCCAATTTTCTAAAGTTTTAATTGCATCTTGCCAATTTCTTCTGACAATTTCTAATTCTGACTTCAATTCTTCAACTTTGTTCGGACCATGATCACTCAAACTATTTGTTTGTGTAGAGTTTGAATCAACCAAGTCAACAAGGCTAGACACGTAATGGTAGTTTTTATACACATTGTTCAATAATGGTTTAGTTATGTACTCGAACGATTCGATTTCATCTAATGTGTTTTTGGAGGCACCTGAAGAGCTGAAATTTATCTCTTTTAAATCAATCAAGTCAGACGGATTGGGTAAATCGTTGGCATTTAAATTTTTATAGTGGGCGTTTGACAATTGCGTGTTCAAGCTCTGGTAGTAATTATTGATTAACTTTACGAATTTTGAAAACTTGTGGTTTTCGGAGATTAAATTTTCAATCAACTGTGTCAAATCAATGACTATTTGTTCATATTGTTTATTCAACATGGGCTGCAGCGAAGAAACCAATTTGGTATTTGGATTGATGTTATCTATTATTGGGTTGTGATTGTATATTATGTTTGAATTGATGTTTTGATCAAAATTTATAGTTTCATTAGTACGAGAAGAATCATAAGATAACGGTATTCCAAGTGTCGTAGTAGTCGAAAGATTTCTTTTCTCCAACAATTGATTTTTCAATTGGTCTATCTCAATATTTTTCTTCTTCAATTCGACATGGTACTTTGTTTTGATATCAGTACACCAGTTTTTTAGCTTAGTTAAATCTTGTGCTTGTAATTTATTAACATGAGTCAAGTCTTGTAAACGCTTGGAAAGCTGAAGCTGGTCAACTTGTACAAACTTATTAAGTCTGGATTCAGAATGCCCTATCTGTTGTTCTAGTGAATCTATTTTCTTCTCCAATTCTTTAATGTAAGAATCCTTTTGGTTTATTACTCTATTAAATGATTTATTTTGAGTTTTATTTCTCTCGATTGATTGAAGCAAAGAATATATAATATTTATTATATTCTTATCATTGTTGTAGATGGTTTCTGTGACTATTAACTCGTCAATTTTATGTTTATCTTCGCCAATGTTGATTTGGTCTTGTATTAGATCTTTCCAATTTATTGAATTAAAATTAAGTTTCTCGCTAACATAGCCTTTGGATATTAATGTCGAATTTATCAAATCTGATGCATTCACAATAGCTTCGGTATCTAGGTAATGGGAATCAGAAGCCATTTTGACGGTGGTAGTATAAATTAGTGTTTTCTAATATAAATCCAAAATGTAAACAATAAGTTTAGCTGCGACGTCGCCTATGACGAATTTGAAGTACGTCTGACTGATATATATATTTAAATTGCAGTGAGGTTTGTAATTACAACGGCTTGATTGAACATCTCCTATCTTATACTCCTGCTTGGAGAATGGTGCCGAGCTACCAATAGCAAGCATCTTTCTATAGTATTTTATCACCATGTCAAAACAAGAACTGTTAGGTAACTCAATTTTTCATACTCGATTCTGCTTATTATTGCAGCGTTAGACAAAGTGCAACTACTCTAATTGGAACAGTTGTTTTGCACATTCAGTAAACATTGACGATATTCTTATATAACATACATTCCAATGATCAAGGTATGATACTAACAATTCCGAAGTAAATGGGAATTATTATAGCTATGTTTACCAACGACCATATTCACTTTAGTACACTTCCTTATACTGGTATTTGCTACAGACCATCAATCTTTCACGCTCTCATGATACATTATAAC
Source organism: Debaryomyces udenii (assembly GCA_030556595.1). Classification (NCBI taxonomy): domain Eukaryota; kingdom Fungi; phylum Ascomycota; class Pichiomycetes; order Serinales; family Debaryomycetaceae; genus Debaryomyces; species Debaryomyces udenii. Next base: position 133,920 of record JAKTUI010000010.1, on the reverse strand, counting down.
TTAAAAAACTCTATTTTATTTTATTCGAGCAATTCGTATACAATTATATATGAAAAAGGGGCTCAGACTAGTAAGCAAACCTCTCTTCTTCAATTCATAATGAAGGTGTATTAAAATAACTTAATGTTGTTCTTCTTCTTCTTCTTCAAAAACAAACCAGTCTTCTTCAGCGACAGCAGCACCACTATCAACAGAGGAAGACTTGCCTGATTCAGCATCAACTTCAGAGGATTCGTATTGACTCAAAGCATCAGCAGAGATCTCAGATTCTGGAACTGATGGCTTGCTTGGTAATTGGAACGATCTGACGGAGCTTTCCATGTCCTTGGCAGAAAGTGGTGTTGGTTTAAATGCCTTGATTTGTTGAATGTATAAGTCAGAAACTAAGTTGCTTCTTTGAGGAGTGACAGAAAAGAGTCTTCTTGCACTTAAACTACGCTATTTTCTGAGTTAGTATTGGAATTCTTCTAAACTTTTCAATTCGGTCATAACTTTGTATTCATCCGCTTTTAAAACAGGCAAATCCTGTCGTATTCCCTCATGTGTACCTTATACATACAACTGATTGTCTAAACATGGTTAATTCGTTATAATGATTACTACTTTCTATCTAAGTACTATTTATTGAAGGGTATTGAATTATTTTACCGAATATCGGTGGGCTCGTGCAAGAACCATTTTTCACAAACACAATTTTTTATTGGTTGACCTATAGTCATATGACTTATATAGGCCCATATATGATAACGATTTCGCTAAGAAACTAGAAAGAGGGCTGATAGCAAGGGGATAGAGATGCCGAAGTATTACTGCGACTACTGCAAGTCTTATTTGACCCATGACACCATGAGTGTTAGAAAATCCCACTTGATGGGAAAGAATCATATCAAATACTACTGCAATTATTACGAGATGAAGGCCAAAGAAACGGGGATATGGGATCCACTGGATTCAAACTATGAGATTGGTATAAGCTATTTGAACAAGGGAGCTCCAGGATTTATTGAAGAAGAAAAACTGGCTTCCAAAGGTAACAAATTTTGTTTACCACCACCACCAAACTTGACCAGTTTTCCAAATCCACCACCATCTGTGTTTCGAAACACGGAAGAGTACCAAGAATCAATAGCAGAGCACACAAAGAGTGCTGATGTGTTTTAGGAAATATCTGGTTTTACATAGGAACGAACAAATTAGCCTGACCACATGTGATTTTCATTAGAAAACTGCTAAAACTTTCCTAGGTACTGTACACTGCAAACCGCTCTATAAACAAAGAGCTTAGAAGTAATATAGGTACTGGATACCAATAGCAGTGCCATAAGTGGAGGCGGAAACGTCTAATTAGTTGAGTGTGGCTCCTTCAGAACTTACCCCAAAAGATCTTTCTCGGCCGCAACACTAGATTAGCATCGGAGCATTTATAGATAATAGATGTATGCCTTAAACATCAGCAATACACTAATTTGAACTATAATTTCTTTATTAATGATTTATGTAGCCTATATAAACCAGACAAAATCGATCGAGCAATCAAACGATTAGTCAAGCATTCGGAACCGCTTACAAATCAGCATCGTCTTCATCAGGCAAAGGTAAGGCAGTAGCTTGTTCCATTTCTTGTTGGTATCTTTGCATCAAGTCGGCGTCGACTTGAACTTCTGGTGGCGCCAAAGCTGGAGAGGCAACGAACTCCAATTGAGGGTTACCGACCAACTTTCTAGCTAACCACAAGAATGGCTTTTCGAAGTTGTAGTTAGACTTGGCTGAGATATCGTAGTACTGTAAGTTCTTCTTTCTGTGGAAGGTGATGGTCTTGGCCTTGACCTTACGTTCCTTGACATCAACTTTGTTCCCACATAAAACAATTGGAATGTTTTCACAAACTCTGACCAAGTCCCTGTGCCAGTTAGGAACATTCTTATAAGTGATTCTTGAGGTAACATCGAACATAATAATCCCACATTGCCCGTTGATATAGTATCCATCTCTTAATCCACCAAACTTTTCTTGCCCAGCGGTATCCCAAACGTCAAACTTCAATTCTCCGAAGTTGGTGTGAAATCCTAATGGATGGACTTCAACACCCAATGTGGCAATATATTTCTTCTCGAATTCACCTGTCAAATGTCTCTTGACAAAGGTGGTTTTACCGGTACCACCATCTCCTACTAAAACTAATTTAAATGTTGGAACTTCTTGTGCCATGGTTGATTGATTGATTGATTACTAACCTGAACGAATTAAAACAGAAAAAGCCTTTTTGTTCGTTTGCCGTTTATTTCACACTCTTCTTGTTGTTTTTGATTCATCAAGGGAATCATCGAAAATTTTTGGTCAAAAACTGCTTATGTAATCGACACCAGGCATCAGGCTAGACTGCCATATTGGGAAACAAGTAGATTGCTGCTAATGGAAAACGGGTTTCCCTTGTACGTATAAAAGACCAAGTTGAATGCGAAAACTGCTCGATGGTCATGTTGTACATCAATACAGGCTCTTCGGAATGCGTATAGAATGTGCACGATTAAATTGCAAAGTATAAGCGAATCGGAAATGGGTTTCATACGTAAGTTCCAAATCCACTATAGCCTTTATAACCTTAGTGTACCTGACGCATCTACTACAGTCTGAAGCTCTACAGTTTGAACTCTTTCTATATTCTTGCCATAGTCCAAGGCCCTGCAAGTGCTTGCCTTAGAATTTTCCACACTTACTCTACAACGGTTCCACTGGGCCTTCAAAAAAGCTAGAATTCTATTTTGGGAAGTAACTACTTTTTGGCCCAACATCTACTACGACTGTGCCCCCACTTTCTGCGACTCAGCATGTTTATGCTGGCGCAGAAAGAACTTCTGGCTGGCCTGTCGCCTTGGTTAACAAAATTTCCCTTTAGAGTAATGCTCAATGATCTATTACTTCCTCTGTCGCGCCAGGGACCAGCAAAGTACTGAGGCCGCGAATGTTTCTAGCAAGTATATGCCATCCTGGCTATACAATGCGGCGTTTGCGTTTTGAAAACTATTCTCATCCATTAATACGTAGTTAAACGCCTCTAAACCTTAGCTGTTCATGTACATTAGACGTGTAAATCTGCCAACATGATACTTTCGTGAATCGGATCATATCATAGTTGATTACGTAAATGTTTTCAGGTAGTTCTTACTACTTTAAATAGAATATTCATTTACATACAAGCTCTAGAATAGGATCCAAGGAAGAACCTAGAGTTTTACAAATCTTAGTAGTATATCACCAACGGATATGATCCATGATGGTGTAGTGAAAGCTTTCTGAATACTACGTAAATTTCCATGGCAAATGGTGCTAAATCTAATTGCGTGTAGAATGGTAAAGGGTATTTTCTCAATAATAGATTCTCGTGAAAAAATAATTTCCCCTGTAATTTCCTCCCCGTCGATTTTTTTTAGAACAAACCAAATTTTGAAACAATAAAGTACTTTCTTTTATGAAATTTAACCACGTATCTTGGATACTGAAATTTACCAAGGAATATAATTGCTTAAGGTAAAAAAGAATCTTTTTCACAGAATATCGACGTGTATTTCTACTAGTTATAGATTATTGTATTTCAAAACGAAGAAAAGAGCTACCGGCGTGAAGTTATAAATTTCGAGTATTTACAGAGGTAATACGTATACAATCGCTTGAAAGACCGTATCCTGTCGATCGCTTGTTCAGAACAGAAGACTAATCGCAAATATTGATCCAGTTGGTACGTACTAGGTTATCTGACAATCAACGCGTGTAATAAGGTATTGAACAAAGAACGTGAATCAAAATGTATCCAAATCAAGGGGCGTATTACGGTGCCCAGTATCCACCTCCGCATCCAGGGTACTTTTCCAACGATATGGCACCACCGGTGACACCGCTTGATATAACATACGGACAATCGATGCTACCATCGAACTTATTGGTAAACTCGCCGTATGTATCGCAGACCCTGAACATGGTACCCATGTCACCTATACTTCCTCGCCAATATGTGCCACAGCCGCTTAACTTATCTCATGGAAACTTGGCGACTCACCAGCAGTACCATCACCAGCAACAACAGCTGCACCACTACCCTCCACACTCGCCTTACTTGACTCCGTTGAGTAGCAACAGCAATTTGGATCAGCTTAATCTATCCAGAACTATTATATTAAAAAACTTGAGTGAAGACTTGACTTTGAGCGAATTATTGGACGAAATTGATTATGGCCCAATCGAATATTGTAAAATGTTCACCAAGCCGGCCTCCAATCGGTTGGCAGGCACCGATAACTTGAAGACATGTGTAATATCTTTTGTCAGTTCTAAAATATCCATTAATTTTCATATTAAATATTCCAAAAATCGGTACAACTTGAACAAATTGAAGGAGAGATTGAAGAATTCCAAGTTTCTAAAAATCACTTTGAATGAATCAACGAATACGAGCACCAACAGCGGCAGTATGAGCTTCAACAACAACCATTTGAATAAACAAGATTACATCAAATTGAAAACATTAAATTATATTCTAGAGTTCAATGCCACGAGGTGTTTATTAATCAAAACGGATATAAAGGATTCTGAAGAAATTGATCTTAATGGTGTTGAAAACGACATATATGAACAATGTTCAAAATTTGGAGAAATAGAAGATTTCAAAATATCATCCGCTCTGCAAAAATCTGAAGTGAAATGCTTGATACATTTTACTTCTATCGATGCAGCTATAAAATCTTACGAATATTATTTGAAACGAATTCAAATGGACAAACAAAATCAAATTGATCAGGAAGGTAAAGAAGAAAACCGCCGTATGCTTGAATTTGTTCAAGTATCTTTTCATAAAGACAGATGTGATAGGACCGTAATTGATAAGCCCAGATCTGCTTCTAGTTGTAACTCACCAGCTTCTATCAAAAAGCAGCCAATACAGGAAAGCCAAATGATCCCTGAGGGCTTGAACGAAGCGTCGTCCGATACTGAGGAACACCCGGAGGATAAAAATGAAGTAATAGACGGTGAAGAAAAGGTGTTGAAGTCGCATAGCATTTTAGATAATAGTGAGTCCATTAGAAACTCGCTTCTTTCCAATTCTAAGCATTCAAATGTTTCCAATTACGATCAAATCAGCTCAAACTCTTCTTCTTCTCAGAATATGGATCAAAGTAACATTTCGAATGTATCCTCTTTCATGACCAATGGATTCCAACCATTAAATCAATCACAAATGAGAATGCAATTATCAAAAGTTCCAACCAATAACTCAGCACCTCCTTATCAGTACAATCCTGATCCATTCAATGTTGGCAATAGAACCATATATTTGGGAAATTTACATTCCAATACAAGTATAGAAGAGATTGCTAACAATGTTAGAGCTGGCGGATTAGTCGAATCAATCAAATATCACCCAGACAAAAGGGTGTGTTTTATTACATTTGTTGACCCAACTATCGCTTTGAAGTTTTATTTAAATCATCAAGTTTTGCATCAATTGATAATTCATGGATATGACATAACAGTTGGATGGGCTAAAAACCATTCAGGACCTTTAAGTAGAGAAATATCGTTAGCTGTTACCGCAGGGGCTTCGAGGAATGTATACATTGGTATCAAATTAAACAAAAATGAAAATGCTGTCGCTGCAACTCCAAAAGAGGAGAAAATAAGTTTGCCTAATGAAAGCGTACTCAGGTCTGATTTCTCTAAATTTGGTGACTTAGAGCAAATCAATTTTTATCATAATAAAGATTGTGGCTTTTTGAATTTTTTGAGTATCATAGATGCCATTAGACTTGTTGAGTTATTTGAATCTAATAACATTGGTAAGATAAATAAGGTTGCTGGTGATAATGGTGAATTTTACAATAAGTATAGAATTTTCAAGATTAGTTTCGCCAAAGATAGATGCGGAAATCCACCAAAATTCAGTTTCAAGAAGAAAATGGGCAATAGAAGAAAGAAAAAGCAACTCAAAGATTTGGATGAAGATGAAGATAATACTGCAAATACAGAGCAGCCTGAAGACGAACCAGAAGAGGTCATGAATGAAGAGGCAGCAATGGTTTTCGGTATTATTAGCAATAACGAATCGAATAAAACTGATAAAACTGATGGTAAAGAGGGAGAAGTAGATAGCCATAGACCTGTCGATGGGGAAGCAGACGAGATGACCGAAAAGGGAAGAGATGGGGAAGAAAAGGATGAATATGATGATGAAGATGAGGAGGAAGAAGACGATGATGATGATGTTTCTATCATAATTGGGTCTGATGACACTTCGTCTACTACGGCTAATAATAGCAATAAGGATGAATTGAAAAAGCTTCGCGATGGTAACAAATTCTATGGTGATAAAGTTAATACATCCGATGCTTTCATTCCTTTGAGAAATACATCTAGAAATTCATCAACATTATCATTAAATTCGCATAATTCAAACTATTACAAATATTACAATCACCACTCGGAATCTTCAAAGTTTCCGTCTTCTCCGTTTATTCAGCAACAGCAGCAAATGTATTACTTACCAAATCACCAAAGACCTCAGGGCTCAAGAATGACTAGCGCTCATTACGGTGGTTATTTCCATCCTCCAAACGCAAACCCAAACCATTATACTTACAATTCTAGTCATGCAAAAAATCCTTTCTCAACATCAGGCTCACAAGTAATGTCACAATACTTGGCAAAATCTCAGCATGATAACTTACTATATGCTGCGAGTATTTTGTCGAATGATGTCGGTATCGACGAGGATAAAGAATTCGGGTATAGGCATAGCCGAAGACACGATTCAAAAAAGTAGGCTTGCTGCTAATGGAGGAAAAAAAAAGTTCGGATAATTGATATGAAATATGTGGTTTTTTTTTTTATATTTAATATCCTCCTGCAACACTTTTAGAGTAGATATACGTTAGTTTGAAAGATTTAAAATGTTAGACTTTGCAGAATATTTCAAGTGACAGTAAGCTGGCTTTACTTAGGAATGTAAAAACATTTATGTGTGTTTAATAGTTATTTTTTATGGGAATAAAAAGCCTTTATGCAAAGAATCATATGTATTAATATAAAATTGAATTTTTATACTAGATATCAATTGCAATTGAACCGTAAGTCCCAATGATGGAACAAATTATGCCAACAATTATGCCAAACTTTATCAATAAACTTTCAGCCAGATTTCTGTCATCAAAGAATTTTAAACTGAACATTAATGGGAAAGTCATACATATCGTAAAACAAATTGCGCTACCAAGAAATGAAATCACTTTACCAAAGGAATTAAAAATTAAGGATATCAATAGTAGTAGCACACAAAATATAACTCTTGATATTATTTTTCTAGGATTATACTCCTCGAGTCTTCTGCCATTTTTAATTATGATATAATTTTCACTATTGAGCCTAAAAAGGTTTTCGTAAACTGTAATCATTGGCCTTATAACTAGTGGAAGTTTGGAGAGCGGGAGCAAGCCTATAAACACGCAGATTAACGGGTTCACCCAAGTAGGGTAAGTCTCGTTCGTCATCAAGTTCTTCGTCAAAGAATCTTTGCAGTCCATACCAAACATCAAAAATCCAATAATTGCAATTAGATAATCAAGATTGAATGTAACTCCAAAGGTTATAGTACAGCAATTCGAGAATTTCAGGGGATGCCTCATGTCTCTGTATAATTCAGGAAAAACTGGATGCCCACCCCAAGGAGCCATGAAAATTCCTAGACTTAATAGCAAATACTTGGGCTCTGTAGGCCACATATTTGTCGAAGCAGGGTCTAACAACGATCCTGGAAATGATCTGGTCAATAGACCGCAAACAATAATGAGCACTAAAAGCCCCGTTGTACATAAGATTCCCAATAAACTGCACAAGGATAAAACTGATAATGGTAAGAATGATAACACTAGTGTGGTTGAAACAATAATACATTTTAGAATATGCTTATGAATGGAAGGAAACAAGATGTTGAATGAATCACTAAACAATATAATAAGCGAAATTGTAGCACCAAGTAGGTCTAGTGAAAAAATGGACGTCACGATTATGTTCGTTCGTTTTCCTCCGTACGAACGAGCTATATCTCCATAGCTTGTCAACTCTGGATGTTTTTTCAAAATCTTGCCCAACATTTTAGCGGTTATGCTAGTTATTATAGAGCTTAGTAATAACATCAGTGTACCGATAACCCACCCCGACAACCGAAAACCGAAAGGCAAAGATAGCATGCCAATACCCATTAATGTATTGATACTGTTGAAAATAGTTTGCGGTGCCGTGGAATCTCCGGAGATCAACCGCTCCGAATCCGTCTTACTCGAGTGCCGGGATAACAATGGCGATTCTTCGTCATTGTGAAAGTGGAACGACTCTAGGTGATCAAATCCTCTTGTCGGTCTTTCTTCTACAGCTGTTCCTATATTATCTTCTTGGCCATTGATATCTTCAGAAAGTGAAGTACAAGGACTGACATCTTCCAATACTTCAGCTTGGGGAGTATCGACCAAACTCAGGCCCAAGTATGACTGTGCTCTTGTATACGAGGATGCAAAATTATTGATGGAGTTGACTCCCCCCACGTCTAAGAATGACTTTCTTCTTTCTTTCAGCGGAACACTAGAATTTGTCACAGTGCTGCTCGACAGAACCATACTGAATTATCAAAAAAAGTCCCTTTTTTCAATCACTATAGTTTCCGTGTAGTGCAACAACTATATTTTCACTATAACTGATTAGACCACGTCCACAGTTATGTATATCTCGGCTCATTAAACTATTGTTGCCTTGAGGTAATGGAAGTATTTTTTTTTCTGTATGTGAGTCAAGTTACGAGCCATTGCATTGTCAACTTTTAGACAGGGTTCAACAAAAAGTGATTAGATTAAGAAAAGGCTGGTAATATAACAATAGGATGAGCATCTTGCAGTTATATAAGAAAACAAGAGCTTCAGCAAAATTGGTTATGAAATTATGAAGAAATTTCCTTTTCAAATAAACCCTATACTTGCTGATATAGAACGAAGAATTGACATGAAGGCATTATGGACAGGGTTTCTCTAATTCTTAATCGAATGATATCAAAGTTGTTCATATCGAGGTACTCTTTGAGCTAACGTTTAACCTACTTTATTAGGGGCTAGTCGCTAGAGCTGAAAAGGGCATCATCAGATTAGTTCTGAGCAGCAGATGCGTCTTTTGGCGATTTCACAATAGTCTTTTCCTATATATTGGGAAATGTTTTTGCTCGGTAGGCACTAATTTAAGTTCAAAGAAGAAAAGTAGCTGACCTTCTGTAATTTAATGCAATTTGAAGCATTTCACTGTAGCTGAGTAGCTGTAAAGAGAATAGAGATTGTTTTGTCCTGCACATAATCGTGGAAGTTAGCTGCGAAAGAATCCTCTGGCAACATCACCATAGTTTGAAGAGTAGCTTTCAAAGGCAAATATGGTTGTCGGTAAGTAAGTAGAGGCCCCTCATAAGCTTGTTCAAATAAAAAATCATACTGTGGGCAGATAGAAAGCAAAATTACTATTTGTGCTTTTCAGAGCACCGTCCAGGTCTGGCCTTAATAGGTTGCATAATCTTGCATTAGTCGCAAGTACTGTCAAAGGATTCAGTTTTATTATTGACTCCAATTAGGCTACTCTAATGATTGAAATACTTTTGATTATACCAAGTAATATTTAAACCATATATTGTTACATTAACTTTTTTAAATTTATAGGACAAATTTTATTCCGCTTATTTCACATCCTTAAATATTTGGTGATATACGTTGAGAAGCCGGTAAGTCCTTCATTAACTTTGATATTGAAGTATTTGATTAATAATTCGTAATCAAAAACCATCTAGAAGACTACAGGAATAAGTAAAGCCAATCAAATTTTTACTCCAGCAGGATATATTGAATCCTAGTATTGAGAGTCTTCCATGAAGAAATGATGTCAGGGTCGAGTCAACAGAACTACTATCACAGTGACAATGTGATTGGGCCAGTATCAGACCAAGCACTTATGACAACTCAAAGCAATGGTCGGCCACTGTTACTTGCTTCACAGTCTCAGAGTATGCCTCAGGAAACACATTCCATGCAAAATCAACTACAGCCGTATTCAAAGAATAAGAATTATACATTTGCTGATGGCAACTTCTCGTTTCAACAAATGTATCAACCAAATCATACCTCACAAAACCATGACTACTATAATAATGAATATCCTTCAATCATTAACCAGAGTCCATTGCCAATGAATAATAACCTTTCACCACAAATCGACGCACAATCGCAAATTGGACTTCCTCAACAACACCAACAGCATATCTACGCCAATACTAATATGCTTTTTCACACGTTGCCTAATGGCACAATTAGCAATCATCATCATCAGTTATCTAACACTTCTAATTCCACTTCTTCTTCCGATGGCCATCTGAGAAATTCCTCTACAAGCACTAAGCACCTGTTTCCCGAGCACCCACCTCAGGATTATGCTAAGCCAGCAAAGCCAAGAATCGCAACCACATATTGGGAAGATGAAAAAACCATATGCTATCAGGTCGAAGCTCATGGAATTTTAGTTTCGAGGCGTGAAGACACAAATTTTGTGAATGGCACTAAGCTACTCAATGTTGCAGGTATGACTAGAGGTAAGAGAGACGGTATTCTAAAGACAGAGAAGACTAAAACCATAGTTAAAGTTGGCGCTATGAATTTGAAGGGTGTTTGGATACCCTTTGATAGAGCCTCGGAGATTGCTAGAAATGAAGGGATTGACGAATTATTGTTTCCACTTTTTTTAAAGGACTTGAAGAGTTTTTTCAAAGAGAAAGGTTCATTGCTAAAAAACGATGGGTACTTGAAATCTTTGGACATGGAAAGACTTTCAAACATGTCTTAGCCTGGTTCACCTACTATGAAGAGTAAAATCTTTAAAGAGAAGAATTATACTAGTTAAAGGTAATTCATTTATAAATCAAGTTCATTTTACCTGCGAAAAAAAATACAGAGGGGAACTTTAAAACAATAAGGCACGTACATAAATTTTGCAGCAATTCTTGGTTTTATTTCAGTTGGAAGTTTTTATCTCTTCGAAGATGAATGGACCTTTATGTTGTACGCTTCAAACTAAGTAATACATTACTAGAGGAAGAAATTTGTGAGCTCGAAGTATAAACAGAATTTATTTTTAGTGTATTTTTGAATAATTTGTATATTTGTCAGTTAATCAAAATAAGTACATTATCTAGTAAATACAACGTGTTGAAGAAGAAAGTTTATTAAAATGAAAAAATTTAAATATATAATAGCAAACAATCGTGATCAGGCTTCAAAGTCGAAATACTTTCAATTTTCGTCATTGCTTGGAACTAAAGTTCCTCGAAGCCTTTGCTGAGCTTCAATTGTTTCAAACAACCCTTTGAAAGTTCCTTTACCGAAACCATTATGGTGATGTCTTTGGATTATTTCTATAAATAAAGTTGGCCGATCATGTAATGGCTTGGTGAAAATTTGCAAAAGATAATTACAAGTCTTGGATTCTTTATTACGAGTTTCAGGATCATAATCAACAAGAATATTCAATTTTTGTATTTTGTTGAAATCTTCTTTAAGAATGATGTCATCCTTAATCAATCTTTGTTTCAAGGTATCGTAGTACTTTTCAGAAGCAGGATTAAACTCAATACCCCTTTTTTTTAGTGATTCAACGGTTGAAATAATGTTATAAGTCTTTAAAGCAATATGCTGAACGCCTGGACCACCGTTGAAGTCATAAAACTCTTCAATTTGACTCTTTTTACGGCCCTTGGCTGGCTCATTAATAGGCATTTTTACCTTTCCATTACTTGAGGCCATAACAATTGACTTCAAGGCTGTTTCCCCGGTAGAGACATCCATTTCATCAACTGACCAATATTTATGAAATCCAAAAATCTTAGCATAGAATCGGGCATGTGTCATCATTTGGTTCCAAGAATAGTTTTCGACACAATGATCGATACAGTCTAATTCAATTTTGGGCAAGCTTTTCAACTGATTGATATAGCTCTGAGGTTTAGCGACTATGGATTTAGTATAGTGAGGAAGATACGGACCATCATAATCTATATTTTGAATCAAAGTGTGATGAATATCCGTTGAAGGAACTGCAACTGTTGCAATTTTTACTGAACCATTCGTATCAGTAATTATTTGAGGAAACTTAATAATGTAAGCTCCTGATTCGATAGCCTTTTTAAAAGTTGAGTCTACATCGATAACCTTGAAGGAAATATCCATGACACCCTCACCATGAGTTTTGACAAACTCCTGAATCATGAATGACTCGAAGTAATCCTGAATAGCTACTTTCGAAGTTTCAACGCATTTTTTGATTACACTCTTGATATTCAATAAGGTTTCGGTGAAGTTTGTGGTATTTAAAATAGACTCCTTCAAATTATCTTTTGCAGCCTTTATATCCATCGAGTATTTATATCTATCAAGGTTATCATCCACAATGTCAGAAATGAGACTTGTAATCTTTTCTTTCAATGCGTGAGTTATTTGTGCTTCGTCGGAAGAATAATCTGACTTTATCTTCAAAGCTTCCTCTTTAGACATTGAGACGGAAGGATATTGATCAGTAACCGTCTCAAGGGTATTGAGAATTTCGAATACAATATTCCCATTTCTAACAACGTGGGATGCAAGCTTTCTAGAGTCAGTTTCCAAACCCTTGTAGGCAACCTCTTCGAATCCCATCGATAATTCCAAGTATTTTGACATCTGTTTTGCATTGGAGCTACAGATTTTTAATGAATGGAAACCAATAAACCCATCCCCTGGGTAAGTAGTATTAGTAAAACCATTCACCAAGAGCTCCTCAACAGTTGAGTCCTTAAAAGGATCAAACTCTGCTGGAAAAAATGGTAGTTCTTTCAAAGTAAAATCTTCCGATTGAGCAATAGAAGCGAGAACATGATCACTCATGATAAAATAATAGAATAACTTTTTTTATGTTTTGTAGGTTAAACAAACTTTCTTTTAGGGTATCGAGAAAATTTAGGAAGCGAAACAAAGGAGGGAGTTTTGGTGCTTATATGTCTTTTGAAACTATTTGTACCCACTAATTTTGCAGCCGTTCATTAGAAGAAGAAACCACAAAAATAAAAATCAAATTGTCTAATTCAACGGTCATAAGACAAATGGTTGCATTCAGACACAAAAGCACTCAACAAGATGTATCTACTTATATTAACATTTAAATTTATTACATATATAGAAATTTCAAACTATAACTATTCTACTTGGTTATTGTTACTAGTAGACGAAGCTTCCTTAAATGACTCTCTCAGAGACTCAGTGGTAGACTTCGTATTTTGAGCCTCATCCAAATTATTCTTGATTGCAGATAATCTGATTTTATTTGTTGCACCAAAAACCCATACTGGATGGAATGGAACAAAAATGATTGCAACAATTGCAATCATAAGGGCATCTAAAACCATTACGTAAACTTCGTGAGTGATTAAGTATCCTGAGAAGCCTTGGGCTAGCTCCACAACTCTGTAAACACAACGAATGTAAATTGCAACAACCGAAATCGTCATCGCTAAAGCAAACCAATGAATAAGGCGTCTTTCGCGTACATGGGAGAACTGTGGGTTATAATACTGTTCTAAATGTTGCCTTCTATAAATACTGGCAGATTTGGTATTGAAAAAAAGTTTGAAAAAATTTGCTAACGACACTTTGTTGAATGATGGATCGTAATCTGTGGCAGATGGAAAATCTTCCTTCGTAGTCGCATCAGGATTACTGGCATTTTGGAAATTCTCGCTACCCAGAAGCTTTTCCGAAGCCCTATGTCTGAAATATATTTGGTACACGAAATGACACCAAAATATCAAGAAAATAGACATCGAAAACACCTGAAATGCGATACCAGCAATCATGGTGTTTGTACCGGGGGTTGCATCTTCATTGTTGTTACTTGCTATAGAAGCAGATCCACCACCACCAGCTTGGATAACTAACGATATGATATCACAAGTTATGAATATATATGAGTACCACATTGGCCGAAGAAAAGAATACTCTCTGCCATACACAACCACTAATTGTGCAAATAAATAATAAATACCCCCCATAATGAAAGCTGGGGCAATAGTTAGAGTCACCAATTGTAAAATATAGTAATTCATGTCTGTCATATCGCTGAATGATAACACTCTACCTACGAAACCTGCAAACTCCAATCCTACCCCACAGAAAAACGCAACATTGAACCAGTGGAACCTTGACTTCCAAAGCATTAAAACAATATAAGCGAACGTTAACGCGAATACCACAAGGTATATGATATTTGCTGGACGACTCAAACTGTGCATATTGTACACATTCTCCTCCCACTCCAAATCTTTAAGATTTAAAGTCGCATTAAATATAGCTTTGGTTGCCTGCGATTTAACTGACTCAGCAGTAGCAGTGGCCATCTCTTTTTCTGCATCGATGATGGACAAGGACGCTTGTGCTCCCCTTATGTATCTAGATAATGGAATTAAGTCAACATTAGCTGTAGCTGTTTGAATTTTAGCTGTAGCTGAAGTTAGCGTTGCTGATAATCCTGACGCTTTAGTTGGCGCAATAGAACGCAAAGTTGTAGAAGCTGGGATCGATGAAGGCGACCAGCTGAATGCCGACATATCTTTCATAATTCTGCTAGTAGATACTTGATCAAAGGATATTTTTTCCTTGATTCATAAGCGATAGTTTTTATAGAAAAGCGAAATTTGAAAAAATGTCGGACATAACTCGGATATAGAAAAAAGTTCTAAATATAGCGTTCGAGAACAATTTCGATGTTAGCTTTTACTAGAGAGTGGTGCAGGGTTAAGCTTTCAATCCTCCCGTATACTTGCAATTGGGATGTTCCAGTTCAATGTTGCTGTTATATAGAGAGCTGTAAGTGGTTGATATTCACATTGCTCTAAAACAGGTAGAGTAGGAAGGAGATTGGTAAACTACTACAAGATTTGACTTAGACGGGGCTGATGCTCCCCAGCCTTATCAAAGTAGAAATACGGGTCGCAAGTTATTTATGAGGCTTTCTGCGCATCACTGTTTAGGGAACATACGAGCATGTAGGACAAATATAGAATATGCATTAAAACTATTATACAAAGTACTTGTGGCGAAGCGATTAGAGGGGAAATAAGTTTAAGCAGCGATGTTAGTTTGCAATGTGGGTTCCTGCTCTTGCTCATATTCAATTTCAACCTTAGGTCTTTTCTTTCTTTTGTTCTTGTCGTCAGAAGCAGCCTTACGCTTAACATTGGCTTCGGCATCTGAGTTATCAGATTCGTCGTCGGATTCAGACTCCGATGCAGAAGAATCATCGAGCCACTTCTCCAAATCCTCTAAGTCAACCAATTCATCATCACCGTCATCTTCGACGTATTCGACTTCGCCCAAATTGCTTTCGTCATCACTTTCGAGTTCGAATTCATCTTCGTCGTCTTCGTCTTCATCTTCTTCTTCTTCGTTGTCAACCTTACCCAAGACCTTTTTCCAGATACTTTCATCAACGTTCAATGGTTTATCACCATAAGCACCACTTTTCAATCTTTCCAAAAGTTCCTTCTCGATGGCCTTTTCGATCTTGGCAGCTGCTAATGCCTTTCTTTCTCTGTTTTCTTCTCTTCTCTTAACTTTATGCTTGACACCAACGTAGTGTCTCTCCTCTTCTCTCAAAGCTAGCCGTCTTTCAGTGATAGCGACTTGTGTCAACCTTGTCAATCTTTGCTTACACTTGTGAATCAAAAATTTTTGCCAGTATTGCAAATGATCATCGATTTGACTTAATGCTTTATTGTAATTTTTTGATAATCTAATTCTTTCCCACCATTTTGATGGCATATGTGTTCTTTCAGCAGTCTTCATGTACAAGTATAGTTTCCCATCAACATTTTTAACTGTGGCATATCTTGAATTTGCCAACGGACAAGATTGACGTGAACATAATCCTGAAACATTGTATTCGTTTCTGCAGAAATTCTGTTCCTTTGTAGTCTTAATCTTGAAGGCACAAAATTGTTGGTTTATCACCTGCCATACGATTTCATCCGACATTATGTGCTAGTTTTTATGCAATTTGAATAGTCTTTAGTGAAAAAAAAATTTGACAAATTTATAAGTACCAATATATTTCTATTAAGTCTTTAAAATCAAGAAAAAAACTGCAAGCCAATATCTGTTCAATGTGGAGGTATTTTGAGCTTAGTGGTTCTATTATTGACTGATATAACCTCTATTGGAACCAATTGAAAATTTTATTTAATCATTCCTATCACTATGGAGAGATGAGAAGACTGAAAAAAAAAAAAATTAAAACTAGAACAAGGGCTTCACAACCCTATCACATGACCAAAGAGTATTTACATATAGCTTCGTTAGTATTGGAGCATTCTATAGCAGCTGGATATGGGCCGACAAGAGCAGATTTACTTAGTTTTCAAATTGATAGGCTTTCTAGGTACAGGAGGCTTTACCTTGACAACTTTTGGCCCAATAACGCTAGGAAATTGTTGACTGTTGATCTCATTTGCCCGACGAGAAAATGAAATTAATGTAATGATGATTTGATATGGATCCTTGCGTTCATAAAGGTCAACCGTCTGAAATATTTCATCATGAGGTATACCAATCATCTCACACATTTTCAAAAAAAACGATATGTTCTCCATTTGAACGAATGGCATTCTTGAGCTTTTATACTTCTCACATGGGTTACTGGGTATTTCCAAGTATTTACCTAGCTTGCATAATATCTCTCCATCTTTAAGAATATCGAGTAAATCCAATCCCTTGCTTGAATATTGGCCTATTACTTCTTCTGGTATCGATAGTACCAGAAATATCCATTGTTTAATTTCTCGTTCACTATTTGAATATTTTACTTGCCTGGAATTTTTGAGATCCTGATCCAAGTTAGTAAAGGCGTTCTGCTCTTGGCTTGTATCGTAGCGATTGTAGTTGAGGTAATTCATTATATATATATGTATACGAAAAATGTAGATTAACAACAACCTGAAATAATTCATTACCATAATTTCGCACTAGACCAATCGATCTACAATTAATTTTTCGTGCTATTAATATTAAATCAGACTAATAAGCATATTTACTACAACTAGTTATGTAATCTCTTCTCATAAGAATGTAATCCGTGAACACCACCTTCAAATTGGGCAGAAGGTGTTCTAAATTCGAATCTGACTTCACCATTGTCAACTTGTTTTCTTAATTCCTTCAATGAATTGGTACCAATATCTTGCAAAGAATGTTGTAAGCCATTGTATAAGTAAGGAATAAATTTAGTGATAGATCCTTTATCAACAACCGCACCAGAAACACCTTGAGCAACAAACACCTTATCGGCTTCTGAGAAATAACGAGAACTAGATGCATTGGCACTTTTGGCCGTTGATTGCACGGCATCAATAGAACCCATGCCACGGTATGACTTTAATCTTTTGCCATCACGGTAGAAGTAACTGCCTGGAGTTTCAGCAGTACCAGCTAACAAGCCACCCATCATAACACAGGATGCACCCAAGGCCAAAGCCTTAGTGATATGTCCTATGTTACTAATACCACCATCGGCTATACATGGAACACCGAATTGATTGGCAAATTCAGTGACATTATAAACAGCAGTACCTTGTGGTCTACCACAAGCCATAACTTCTTGAGTAATACAAATGGAGCCAGAGCCCATACCAATTCTTAAACCGTCAGCACCTGCCTCGATTAATAAAGCGGCTTGTTCTCTAGTAACGACATTACCAGCAATTACTTGTAACTTAGGGTACTTTGACTTACTCCACTTTATCATATCTAATTGGAAAATGGATGAACCATTAGAAGAGTCTATAACGACAACATCTAAACCAGCTGCAACTAATTTATCTAATCTTTCCCTGTCAGCTGGAAGAGTACCAATAGAAGCACCACACAATAATTGCTTAGAATCATAGGACTTAGATGCCAATGGATAAGATTGATTCTTCTGCAAATCAGTTAAAGAAATTAAAGAGACCAAGTTACCTTCTTTATCAACAATTGGCAATTTACCTTTCTTTGAAGATCTTAATAATTCGTTACCTTCTGATAATTCAATACCTTTTTTACCAGTTATCAATTCAGTGGTCATGACCTCAGAAATCTTAGCATCTTGGTCATCATGGAATTGAACGTCTCTTGACGTTACAATACCAACTAATTTTCCGCCAATTTTACCATTTTCTAAAACTTAGTTAGTACGACAATTCGAGGCTATAAGACTACCTCCCTGATTTCAAAAGAGTTTCATGTCAGTGAATCAATTTCTCCCCAACATCGTTTGATGTATATCGGTAGAACGAAAGTTATTAATTTTGATGTTGATCATCACGTAAAATGCCAAAGAAATTAAAAAAAAAAAAACAATTTTTTTTTGCAAGAATTAAGGACCGAAATCAGGAATCAAAAAAAGATAAATACATACCAGTAACTGGAAAAGAGGTGAAACCTAATTCGAGTTTCAACTTCTTGATATCGGCGATAGTGACATTAGGTGAAACAACGATAGGGTCATTAATGAATCCGTTTTCGTATTTTTTGACCTTTCTTACCATCTCAGCTTGTTCATCGGCATTGCAGTTGTGGTGGATAATACCAATTCCACCCAACAATGCCATATGAATAGCCATGTTTTCTTCAGTGACAGTATCCATAGGAGAGGATACGAATGGAGATCTTAAAGTAATTCCCTTCGTTAACTTAGTATCTAAGTTGACATCTGAAGATGGAAAGTTAATCAAACCTGGCAAAACTAAAAAATCGTTATAAGTTAAACCACCGAAATTGGTTGAGTCGATCAACTTTTTAATATCTAATCCGTCTTTCTTGGAATAGTTCTTCAAGTAGGAAGTAGCAGAAGCAGCGTCTAAAACCATTATATGATGATTGAATGTGGTATGTGTGTACACGAGAGGGCAAACCTTGCCAAAAAAGAATTTTCTAATGCTTACAAAACTGACAAAATTTTCTGTATTTATAGTGTAGCGATGAGACAAAAATTTTCGGAGTGTATAGTGCCAGGGCTCGAATCATAAAATAAGGAGGCTATTGCTTACAGCCGGAGAGAGATATTGGACTAACTGGCCAGCTCTAGCATAAGGAAATGTGCACAATGAGACGATAGATGTTGGAAAGTTATCAGCTAGTGTTGGAGGGTAGCTAATTTTGAATATCAGTGATACAGCCCCTTAAACAGTTGGTCGCGCGACTTTATCTCAGCCGTGATAAAGGACCGACGTACGAGTTACCTAAAGCAGAACTTTTAGGATTATTTAGAGAGAGAATTACAATAAGTGGTTGCCCAATTGCGCTATGCGGGAAGCGGTGTTGGTGTTTTACAAAAGGTTAGATATGATTGATATGTGAATATGTATTGATCTAGCTAATAATACTCTATTCTGAAGTTCGATAAGGTTAGTAAATTATCCGGAATAAAGATCCAAGTAGCATTTTATAGAAATTCAGAGTAGCGGTTCTTGTTTTGTTCTTCATGAGAGATCAAGACCATCAACCAAACAAAGCTGATCAATGGCTCGACAAGAAATCATCCTTTTGTTCTATAGCATTGTTACGCTGGCTGGAACCTTTTTTTCATGGAGGCAACTGTCACTTACAGTGTATTCAACTTGACATATTCAAGTTGTGTAGGAAGAAATCAGTCTTCGATAGTATATCCAAGAGTCTAAAATTTATAGTGAAAATTATTGAGCCGGGTAACAGGAAATGATTCTATTTGCACGTACTGAATCTTTGGGTCCTTTAGTTAACTGAACACACCTTTATTATACTATAAAGTAGTAAAAACAATAACTGTAGTTGAAAGGCTAAAATGTTTTGAGATACAAAAATAAATCTAAACTGGACAAAAATGATAGTAGACAATAAAAATTAATAAACGTAATAGTCAAAGTAAAAATTGGCGTTCATAATCTGGGTTTCCAATAAAGAATGAATATTAACATATAGCCATTAAAGACGAGAAACCAAATTGTTCAGACCGATATTTAGATAAACTTAATGACTGGCAACACCAGCACCATTATCATTTCCCTTATCCCTAAAAGTGTGACTAGACTTTTGAGCCTTCAATTGCCTTACGTACTCCTCAACCTTTTTCCAACCTTCTTTTCTGGCAACCTCTCTTGCCCTTTGTTCTTCCAACGATTGGTGGTAGAGCATTGTACAATGGTCGTATAAAATTGGATTGTGATCCATGAATACTTTTAAAGCGCCGAAAGCCAACAGGTGGATACTCCTATTCCAGTTAGAAGTAGCAGAATTGTGAGGTGGCATCTGATTTGGAGCTCCAAACTCATCAAGTTCTCCTTGAACTTGTTGTGGAGAGGAGAATGAATCGTAATACTCCTCGTCAGTTATATCATGCATGTTAGGATTGAGGGAGTCATTAACACTTGTATTATGGTCCATTGGATGAGAATTCAAATCGTTTAGTATTAAACCATGATCGATTAAATTACCGTTCGCATCAGTTGTCGCATCAGGATTCTCTAATAATTTCTGCTGCACTGCACCATTAGTCATTCCTGGTTGGGTAGCATTAGTTAATTCATACAATGATGCAAAAATAATAGGCAACACAACTTCAGCATTTTCTGTTATTAAGGTTAAAAAGTATTCATTTGTCCAAAAACAAAGAACTTTTTCACTTACTTGGAAATGAGGTGATGATATGCATTTCAGCAACTGCGCAAAGAGGGGTATTTGAATCTTGAGGAACTCATTTGGTTCCATTACTTCAAATATATCTTCAATCTCGTTTAAAAACATTACTTCCTTCGGCGAATTGATCTTCGGCCAATACCTCAATAATCCCATTATCACGTCTTCAGTCAAAGAAGGATCTTTCTCTAAGAACTGAACTATGCAATACGCTAGTTGTGGATGATATAAAGATAAACTTTTAACCTTGTGCAACGGGATCAAGATTCGCACCAAAAATATTTTATGTTCTTCTTTCAACGGCAATGCAAATCCATTGATAATAGAACCTAAAATTTCTAGCAATTCCCCGATACCGTTGAATCTTTCTGTCTCATAAACAAATTGTAAGAATACATTATTAATCGATTTTCTGATGAACGACCTCAAACTCAAAAATTTACCATAAATTCTATGTAACGTCGTCTTCAAGCAGTCTCTCTCTCTAGGATCTTCACTATCGAATAGTTCCAAAATTCTCAAAATGAACTCGTGATCGATATATTGTTTTGCGATTTGATGAGTGAAGTCAGGACTCTCAATGAATCTTAAGAAGAACTCATATATTGCTTGCATATGCGGCCACGCTAACTCACTGACTGGTTCATCTTCATCAGGATCATAAATGTCGCCAATCGGATTGACTGGAGGAGGAATTGGCCTAAATAAGTTCTTTTTAAACATCCCCACTACATGTTTATACATTTCATCAGTATACGTGAAACGATTATTCAGAATAAAATGAATCAATTCTTGCAAAGTAATCTTTTTGATTTCTTTTCCTCTAGCATCATGAGTTGGATCACTAAAGTCGAACATGATATTACATTGGTCGATTTTTTGGATAAATAATGAAATTTGCTCCTCTGGTAAAATCTCATCAAAATTTGGCAATTTAATGATTTCTTGATACCTATCAGAATTAGATGGCTCAAATCGTGATGATGAATGCCTCTTAGGAGTCACAATCAAGTCTATATCAAAGTTCTCTCTTGTAGGTGATGGAATGTTTGTGCTTAATTGATAGCCATGAGGATGCATAGCAGATCCACTTTGAGAATGTTGCACATGCCCTTGTTTAATTTGGACTTGATCAAAAGGTGAGGTTGAATTACTCGGGGTAGTATTCACCGAGGCCATTGGGGACGTCGGTGTTGGTGTGATAGGTTGTGTGTTCGAACCTGAGGTAGTTACCATAGGCGTATCTTCAAGATTATTGCCATTGTTACCATTGTTATCATTTATTACAATTTTTGGTGAATCCTGTTGTGTCAGCTTTGGCAGTTGAGGCAGTTGAGAGGGTTGAGGAATAGTTGAGGTGGAGCCACTACTGCTCCCTGATTTTATAGACCCACCACTATTGTGCCTCGATAAAGATGGAGAATTCGATCTACCACTAGATGATGAACCTGAAAGCTTTGATGCAATTGAAGAGGATGATGAAGTCTTTTTGGAGTTTGAATCAGACCTTGAGTCCTTTTCTTTATCGGATTTCCGTTCCGCTTTCTTGGTGGCTGATTGACTTTTATTTCTTGAAAGTCTGTTTTTGAAACCTTTCATCATCTTGACTAGTACGACGAATGAACTCCGGTTGACTTATTTCGCTATTCGACACAAGCTAACGTGAAGGTTTAAACAAAATATTATGCTATTATGCGGATTGGTGCCGGGTAGGTTATAGTTCCTCAGTATATCAAACTTGATGCTGTAGTAGCAGTTATGGTATATTGATACTCAGAACAACAAATAAATTCGATTAATGAACGTAGTGCTTTTCCTAGTAGTTAATTTTTGGGAGGCCTGTAGAATTGCACATACAAAATGGGCGTAGCAATTCAAATTCAAATATAATGTAATATATTTGAACTACTTTGACTTTTAATTGAAATCTCTTGAATTATACGTTTCAATAAACCTCTTTTTTTATTCAATTATAATCCTATAAGTTAATTGGACCAAAATTTACCTAATATTCCTAGCGTATACTTGTTATTATAGGGACTTCAATTATAGTCGATTTTATTGTGATTATTTTGTGATAGTCACGACTTTACTTACTACACGACTAAAGCTATGATAGCATGTTAGGATTTCAGACCATAAATACTAAACTGTAGAAGCCTAGGGTAATCTTAACTGTGAACTAGGGGAACCTATTAATATGTGATGGTATGCAAAAATTATATAAGAATTTGATCTTCTTCAATTTCAGTAACCTTTTCGATTGCATTTTCATGTTTATGATGAAGAACGTAGCTTAAGTAGCAGTTCCATCCTATGCTTAGAACATTTACCACGAGCAATCTGAATTGAACTGGAATCAACATAAAATTAAATAATTGAAAGGCTGGCCACACAAGCCAGTTTGTTTGGAGTGTATGCCACCAACTGCTAGTTAATCGTTTGCGTGCCGTTTCCAAGGGATCATCATTGAATTCCAACACAGACATACACGTGTAGTATAATGGAATCCCTATAAAGGGAGCAAACACCAATTGATCCACCCCTACTTTAGATATTGTGTTCAAAGTTTTGGCCATAGTAGGAGAATGTTTGAACCTTGTAGATGAAAAATTGAGTTTGTTGAGAAACTTGTACCATTTATCACCTATCGGTGCAAAGATAATAGACCCATAGAATACAGCACGAAGTGTACGTTTATAATCATACTGATTTGGTGTTGAAAGCAATGTTTGGGCTAAATAATCACCGGTTCCGAATAGACATCCTGTAGTTATGACATTTGTCAAAAGTGGACGCTTTGCCAACAACTGGCTATATCTCAGATAAATGGACGGCATCCTCAGGTATCACAAATTGTCAAGTGAATCAATTATTGAACTATTTTCACTGCAATCTAAATGTTGATATAAAGATCAGCACACCTGCACATAATCTTACAAGCAACTACATATCCAATTCTGGATATATATGAAAGGATGCCAAAAATAAGACTACTACGAAATTATTGGTTGTTATCTCGCGGTATTATAATAGGTATAATTTCAATAAATAGGAAATACATCTTTGGAAAGTAAGTCAGTCAATATTTGGATGAAATGCTAAAGATAAAAGATCATAGATACAAATAAAGCAAGCATCTTCGAGTTCTAGGACGAATAAACATCAATAGTCTGAATTTTGGGTATCTAGTAGTCACTTTTTAAAGACACAGCCATAATGAACCGGCCTGCCGATGATGGACAATATTCTATATCTAATTTGATCCATGATTCGGCAGATATTACTTTATTTTGGGTTTTAAGTTTAATCTTATCTAGCCTACAGCTCTTTTTTTGAGCACAATCCAGCGCAGCACCTCAGTAAACGACCATATCCTCCATATCCTCATCCACATCCATTTTGTCAAGAATCTTCCCACTACGCTTCCCCTTTGCATGGGCGTTAAAAAGAAAGCTCAAAAAGCAATTCCATCCAACGGAACATATATTAGCAGCAACTATCCGAAGATGCACAGGAAGATAGAATAGTGTGACTAGCTGAACTGCAGGCCACACCATCCAACCTGTGGTTAACACTTTCCACCAGTTGTTCTGCAATTTATGAAATGCCATTTCTAACGGATTTTCATTGAGGGATAAAGTAGACATGACAATATTGTACATAGGTATCCATAATAATCCTGGAACAAAGAGCTGGTCGATCGCAACCCGATAGACCGTATCATATGTATGCACTTTAGTATGACTCCACTGGGCCCTTTTCGCAGCCGAAATAAAAGGATTTTTAATCTGGGGCAACTTCCGTCCGTACCACAACACACCACAGGGCGCAAAGAAACACGACCCATATATTATCGCTCTCAACAATCGCTCAATTTCAAAATGATCTCCTTCGATCTCGTCATGATGAGGCAGCGGAAATAACGTTTGAGCCAACACGTCCCCCGTCGCAAACAACGTTCCCGCTGTCAACATATTGGTCCGGAACGGATGCGTCTTCAACAACGTATTGTAGGTCTTAAACACCCTGACCATTGTTATATGGGTTCGCTATTTACCTAATCTCTTATCATGACAAAACTTATTTTTCACTGAAATATTTCTCTATTAGCCGATGCTCGGCTCAGGCCTCGTGCTTCTAACCGGGAAGCTGAATTTTCCATCCGTCGCTTTTATAATGAATTTCAAACGCTCGGAAGAAATATTCATTCACATATGGCATGATTGCCTAATTGGGTTAAAGAATATACAGAATGAGCAAAGTATAAACATAATATCTATAAAAGGTAATATTTCAAAGGCCGCACCAAAGTATAGTTGCTTTTGTGTAATGGCGCCTTAGTGAGGTTCATGATTGATCATCCTTAAATTAACAAAAAGCACCCACTCCCGTCAAATATAGCCTGAAGAAAAGTTTTTTAGTTTCATACTAATTACGAGAGCTACAAATACACTAAGAACGCAATGCATAGAACTTACTCTTTAAGATCGCTGAGAGCTCCAACTGCAGCCCAATTACAGTCCCCACCTCCACCTCCATCGTCAACAAAGCAAAGGTTTTTCGGTAAGGGTTCTCTCTCGCACACCTTCCGCAAGCAAACTGCTGGTGCGATGGGTCCAGAATTGAGTAGAAAGTTGGCAGTCTTGATCAAGATGGAAAAAAACTTGATGAGATCCATCGAAATCACCGCAAGGGAAAGAAAAGACGTTGCTAAGCAATTATCAGTCTGGGGTGAAGGTAATGATGAAGATGTCAGTGACATCACCGACAAGTTAGGTGTCTTAATCTACGAAATTGGTGAATTGGAAGACCAATTTATTGACAGATACGACCAATACAGAATCACCGTTAAGTCAATCCGTGATATTGAAGGCTCTGTTCAACCATCTAGAGACAGAAAACAGAAGATTACCGACCAAATTGCGTATTTGAAGTACAAGGACCCACAATCCCCAAAAATTAATGTTTTAGAACAAGAGTTAGTTAGAGCCGAAGCTGAATCATTAGTTGCTGAAGCTCAATTGTCTAATATAACTAGGGAAAAATTGAAGACCGCCTTCAACTACCAATTTGATTCTACCAGAGAACACGCCGAAAAGATTGCCCTCATTGCTGGTTACGGTAAGGCCTTGTTGGAATTATTGGATGAATCTCCTGTTACCCCAGGTGAAACCAGACCAGCCTACGATGGCTATGAGGCTTCCAAGCAAATCATCATCGATGCTGAAAACGCTTTAGCCTCTTGGACTTTCGACTCCGCTGTTGTCAGACCAACCTTGTCCTTGGCTGCTCACGACCAAGAAGAGTATGATGCCGATGAATTAGCTGAAGACACTCAGCACATGCAAGTTACCGAGAAGGAATGGGATGCTGAAAACAGCAGAGTGGTGGCTTAATTTCATTAGTTGATTTTTTCGAATTGTTAGGCTCTAGTTCTTATCGCCAGAGTTCTTCGGATCCCTCTTTTATGCTACTCCTTTGCAGTTATCTTTATCGTTATAGCCTTGGCTAGCAATAGATTATTATTTTTGTTGACTCTACCATAAGGGTGCTGGGAACTGTACTAATAAAAAAATGTTATCAAGTTATGCTCTTCCCATATTCTTAAATGCAACTCTTTTAATTACTTTTGTTCTATTTGATTGTTGTATATTTGTTTATTGTTTTAATTATATGTTTTTTTACTAGCTATTACATCTGTTCTTGACTGTTGTCTTACGTTCTTATCTGTAGTGGGTGCTACCTCATAATGGGGGGAGGGAGCAATACCAGTTAAGGAAGTTTAGCTACTTGATGCACTTTCAGCTGCAAAATAATAGTAACACAAAAACACGATTACAAGAATTGAAAATTCGTCTGCGCACTAATGGCTGTTTCCTTCGTCAAGTCCTGAACGTAAACAAAAGAAAAAGCACTACTATCAACATCTACAATTTGCACATTATAAGCAATCATAGTCGATTGACAACATAGGAACTAAAGAGTGTTGAGTAAGAATCCTAAGAAGCCAATTTGCAAATTCTGAAGATATATTTACAGGTATCAACGTCATTTTTGAGTTGTTTATGATCCCATTCTTGAGATCGTTAAGCATTTAATAACATTGAATTTTCGATTCTTGGACCTGAGAATCTACTATCACAGCTACCCTCGCTATTCCGGGTATCCATTTACCTTGAATATTCTTGTTCACTAGATTCATCGTTCCGTAGTCGCTCGCTTTG
Source organism: Debaryomyces udenii (assembly GCA_030556595.1). NCBI lineage: Eukaryota > Fungi > Ascomycota > Pichiomycetes > Serinales > Debaryomycetaceae > Debaryomyces > Debaryomyces udenii. The sequence continues at coordinate 106,904 of JAKTUI010000010.1, read as the reverse complement.
TTGTGATTTTTTTTTTTGGTGAGATTGTTACAATTTTTGACCTGGTGTTTATAATTATTGCTACATATTCAAGTCAACATGGCTAACAACTTTTTGCAATCTTCCCCCTCGCGGAACATGATTGACCCTGCTATTTATTCATTTCCTGAAATAAGCGAAGACCGTAATGCGCCCAAGGCTTCCAAAAAACAACAAAAACATCAGAAGCAGAAACAACAACTGAATCACAAGCAACAACAACAGCAACAACAGACACAGACACAACAACCACAACAACCACAACAACAACCATTGCAACCACCTTCAGCTCAAAAATACCAGTTTCCAACAAATTTAACTGGTTGGACTCCTCTAATCTCCAAAACTGTCTTCAATGATCAATTGATTTCATACAACTCCACGCCGAGCAGCAAATTTTTTAATGGGGTATTATCAAACCACCCAAACAATGAAATAGACTATTCTCAGGGTCTAAACTTAACTCCATTTTTGACTCATAATTTGAACGTTGGCAATACAAACTCAAATTACAACAGTGGAATAAGTAATATTACACCTTTTCATGACAAAACATTGCATTTGACTGACTTTTTCATGGACTCACCCATTAAGCAAACTCCAATCAAAAACATTGATACAATCACTCCCTCAAAATTCAAGATCGGAAGCGAAAAAAAGTTTTTGAAGCAGTCAGTATTTCAAGATCCTAAAAGTGCTCTGAAGAGATCGATTACTTTAGTGGATACTCCACCGAGACAACCCCACAAGGTGTCCCTTTTAAATAAAGATGAAGCAAAGCAAGGTACGAAGCAAGTAGACGATGAAGGGAGTGAAAAAGAAGACGAAGTTGGTGAAGAGAGAGATGATAATGCACACGGTCACGGAAACGTTAATCACAAAAACATCTATGATTCAAATTTGCAAACACCTTCCAAAGGAGTATTGAAAGATATTTCAAACTTAAACAAAAGCAAGAATAAAACACCAGAATCTACAAAGAAGTATAGGGGCAAGGAAAATTCCAAATACGAAACACCTGCTAAACCAATACCGGTTTCATCTCCTTCGACAGTAATAATGTCAAGTGCTATTAAAGCATCTCCTGTGAAGTACAACAAAAATAACAACTTGAATAAAAATGAAAGTGTTTCCATCGAATACTCCAATAAGATTCAAAACTTGCCCCCAAGCCCAACTCCAAAAAAGGATATAATTACGCATACTGAAAATGATAACTTGAAGCCAGCAATGGGCCTTTTCTCAGAAAAGAAACCTAAACAGTCGAAACCAAAATCAACCGTGTTCAAAAATTTGTCAACAGATTCTTCTAGTAACTCTATCACTTCGAGCACGACTAATGCCACTTCTGCTAAGCCTAGGAGTAACAATAAAGCTCAAATGAAAGCCGGTATGAACAAATTTCAAATTGTTTTTACAGATGTTCACACTTTAATGAACAAAAAGAACAAACCAAAGAAATTAGGCAATGCTCCTAATTTAAAGTCGAAGCGGAATCAATCGGTCAACACATCCAAAAATGAAGATCCAATGGCCTTCAATGACAAACTGAACCAAAACGTCGTACCCAGATACATACCCACATCATCCGTTAACCAACAAAACAATCAGAAGATGTACCCGTATGATCAGAATGCTTCAATGAACACAAGTTCTAAAGAAGTCAGTCTTATATCAGGAAGCAGCAATTCAGTGAACACGAGTAATTTGAACATGTCATCAACTGATCATTCGTCCTTCGAATTAGGTGGACTATCCTCAACGCCCAATGGCAAATACTTTTTAGATAAAATGTTTGACAAGCCATCACCACAATCACAGCAAATATTGAACCAGACTAATCAATATTACTCTATAAATCAACCAGCTTATTCCAATATGCCACCCCCAAATCCTAATACTTCTAGACCCCCACATCCAACATCATCACAACAAAATCTGCAACACCTACAGCAACAACAGCAGCATCCAATGATGATGATGATGATGATGATGAGTACACCTCAACATCAAAATGTTGTAAATTACGGGTCAAATGTGTACAACCAAAACAACGAAATTTCGCCTAGTTCCGAAAATCAGTATACATCTAATCTTTCAGCTTTTTCTTTACATCCTTATTCAAAAAGTGGAACGCTGCCGCAAAATACTATGGTACCGATGGTGGCAAATCAAAAGGACTCATCCCAGTATTCCCAGCTAGTACCTCTTTCAGCAAGTGATGAAGAAGAAGAAATTCTATTGAAAAATGAGGATGAAGTGTGATGGTCGGTATCCCATACGTTTTTCACCACTATATGTTTAACCTTGATCATACATCTCTTGGACATTTCTTTACAAAATTATTGTTTATTATTTTCACTTCTCACGGAAGAAGACAGTTGCTTCCTTCAATTGTAAAATTTCCTTGAACTCCTAATTATCTTATTGTATATTTATGCATGACATCAGTTTAATATATACATTTATTGTTGGTAAAAAACAACATTTTGTTCATCGGTTTAAACATTTGGAGGCAAAAGCAAACCTGCTATAACATTTGGTCTTTCGGTAGCTAGCAAATCAAACATTTGAGCTGCGTTGTTTGAATCAGAGAATTCTACTTGAATACCCAAATTTGAAAAATATTTTCTACTTGGCTCACTTAGCATCCTAGATTTTTTACCTAAACCAACTACGCAAATCTCAGGTTTGGGATGAATCTTACTGAAAACTTGTAGCACATCTTCATGGAAATCAACCATGAAGCCATTCACGATCTCAAATCCTACTCGAGGTTTAGATAAATTGATTTCGAAGGTTTCGCTGTCTAACAACAATGTTCCAACCAAGTTCCCTTGTTTATCTGGTGAGGTTATTAACAAGTTATTTGCAAGATGAAACCCATTACTTTTGACTGATTCTATGTAGTTCATCGGCTTCTGTGAAAACATGAGTATGTCATTTTTTTTAATCATATCAGCTGGGTTTGCTGTTGATTCGCTTTTTCCTGATGGTGCATCAACTGGTTGATTTATAACTTTCTTGCCTCCAAATAAATTAGACAAAACCGCTGTAGTGGATAGCAACCTATTTGGTCCCCCAATGTAAGACTTCTTTAATAGAGCTCTGGGTAACATTATCAATATAGAACAACTTCAACCTACTGCTATTTTTTTCTCTCTTTAATTTAATAGTATTAGTATGTCGCACTCTGGGTGCAATAAGCATAATATTTGCCTACTAAATGGTTCAAAAATGACGAATATGCTAGCAGATTACAGCCATTACCGAATACAAAGGGGAGATTGTAGTAATGCAAAAATGTAAGTGATGAATGTTATTTTAGCTTTACTAATAACTAAGAGAGTATGAACCGAGAAACGTTAAACAACAGTGGTTGGTTTATGATTGGAATATTCCAACATGATACTAAGATACAAAATAGTGATGATTTTCTAGAAGAGTATGTTTACGTGGATGGAGTTATACCACATGGTGAATACGAGCCGACTTCTCCCCAAACAAGCCAGTTGTGGGAGTATTTATATTGATAACTTCTTCTTTTCATTTTCTAGTTTATCTTTAACCGCTAACTTACATTTCTCCCATATGTCTAATTTAATTTCAGTTGAAAATTCAGTTGAGTTCCTTCTATTGCTGGTGGGGTAGTCAGATGCTGATGTATTCGAGCTTGTATCAGATTTAGAAGTGACCATCGGCTCGTACATATGGGGTGGGGGATGTGGTGATGAACTTAACTTTGCGTTGTAGAGTTCGTTCAACTTCAATTTTGTTACTGAGGGCTTGGTTTTCAATGATCTCGTTGGTGAAGGGGACCTGCTCTTTGGTAAATCACTATACGACCTTCTCGACGATAATTTAGGAGGAGAAGAAGATAACGATAAATTAGACATCGAGTTCGTTAGTGTCGGGCTAGGTGACAAGGCAGACTGGGGTAAGCTTGCAAATGATTTTGAGGGCGAAAGCGGTTTTGGAAGCTTACACTTCACCGGAGATCCTTTTGTTGGACTTTTAAGTGAATAATGCTTAACATATTGTTCGTAAATCCGGTTGAGCTGCACATTGAAGGCCATTTTTGTGAGATAGCATCTAACTATAGCTGCTTTCTCACTTTCAGTGATATTGATTTGATTATTGAGTTCTAGACTTGGCCTACCTTGCTTTAAGACCTTGTACACAGCCGCAACAGCATATTGATATCTGGAATTGAAACCAAAACTATTATGGTGTTCAATATATATATCAGACATTGATAAAGTATTAGCAATGAGCTCAACTGAGACATTTTCCAATGGTATTATTACGAATCTGTAGTTTTTAATGTCCCTGTCTTTATAATCACGGATGTGTGGGAATTCGCTATTTGACTCCCCGCATGAATCTGAATCAAGGGTTGTGCTAGGATAGTCAGAGAGAATGCAAAACGATCTAAATTTATTCTTTGCAAAGTCAACCATAATTCGAAACTCATCGTTTAGTATTATATGCATAAATTTTTTGATATTGTACATCGAGTCTAGCTTTTGAAAATAATTTTGAATCTCTGGTTTTTCATCCAATTCTCTGCTCCCATCAATATATTTGAGGTGGCATCCTTCTCCCTCGGTATCTAAAAATGGCGAAAGCTTGTTTATTCTTAATCTTTTGAAAATATATAATAAAGATTTGATTTGTAAGTCAACGGAATCATGACCCAGTCCCTGTTCAAAAGAGGGTATTTTAGCGGTGGTATCAGATGATGAAGCGAATAGATTAAGAAACTTCATTACCTTTGTCCATTGAGGTTTTTCACAATGCAAGAATCAACATAGTGTTAAGTTTTCAGTCGGGACCTAAACATCTCGCAAATTCCCTAATTCGGTACTTCTCATGTGGTTTTATTACAAAAACATAGAAAACAATAACTATAGGAGATGAATTGAAAGAAATAAGACGAACATAACATGAATGATATTCGTACACTGCCGTGCTTCACAAGAGATGCAATCCCACCAAAATGATAGGGACTAAGCTATCATACTAGAACTTGGAATAATTTGGATTTTGTGTCACTTTAATACTTCCTATGGGAGTTTAATTGTTGTAACTTTAACTACTAGTACCTAAAATATTCATTGTATTACATTAGTGGAAGTGATGTCAACGCAATCAGGTATCAGAGCATCTGAAGGTCTATTAGAGTCATTTAAAAATCTAGAGTCTCGTGCTTTAGTGGTGAAAGTTTCCTCAGATAGTACCACATTAGTTGTAGACGAAGACTATCCTAAACCTAAGGGGAATGATTTGAAAGAGATATTCGCAAGTTTGAATAAGTACGTTTCTAGCATTTATCCACATCCTGTGTATATAATTGTCCCATTAGGTTCAAGTTTAGATGGTACATCAGACTATGGATTTATTAGTTTCATCCCTGACGTTGCCCCAATTCGAGAAAAGATGCTTTACGCCTCCACTAAGAATACCTTGGTAACGCAATTGGGGTCGAATAATTTTAGAAACTCGTATGTATTTGCGTGGACTGAGATCGAGGAGTTGACTTACGACAACTTTCTTCGTTCTTCTGAAAACGAAAATGATAGCCCATTGACAAAAGAGGAACAGCTATTGAAACAAGTTGATTCCTTACAGGGTTTGTCCTTAACTGAATCTAGCGGTAATGCAAACAAAAATAGTCATTACAAAAAGCAATTGACACCAATGCACGAATCTTCATCAACAACAGGGGGAAGTACGCTCATGTTCAAGGTTGATTCCAAATTAGAATCGGAGTTTAATTCTTTATCTCAGAATAAAGATAATGGAAAGTTGATCACCTTCGATATCGATATGGCTAGTGAAGAAGTAAAGTATGTATCTGGTAATACCGGTGTTGGGGTAGCTTCATTGGTAAAGCATTTGGAGGCTGCAGTAGATACTTCCTCTGTTCATCCTCACTATGCTCTCTTCAATTATTTCTCTGGAAAATTTGTATTCATATATTCATGTCCATCAGGTTCTAAGGTCAAAGACAGAATGGTATATGCATCAAACAAGCAAGGGTTAATCAATCACTTGAAAAGTGTTTCTGCAGCTCAGGATGTTACGATTAATAAAACATTGGAGGTCGGTGACTTAGATGAATTAGATCTTTCAGTACTTGAAGAAGGAGAAACTAGTAGCGGTCGCACAACCCCGACTGAAGCAAAAAACGGATTAAAGTTTACAAAGCCCAAAGGGCCACGCAGGAGGTAGTTATACAGAATAAATAATCGTATCTCATTAAAGCTCAAAGAATATATGGAAGTTAGACAATCAAGTACGTTACGCAATCATTAAATATCCTTGAGTCTTTCTTCAATGAAACTACTAACTATGGATTTTAGTTTTTCCGTATCATTGAAGTATTCGTCAAGAGTGATACCTCCATCATCACTTTCGGATGTAGATGTTGATAAAAGATGCGCATATATCTTTCTCGATACAGTTTTATTGATTTCACAATATTTATGCTCGGATATTATCAAAGGACTTTTATCCTTGTCTGAATTCTCTGGTTTGTACAATGGTCGTAAATGATCTCTAATGTACTTCTGAATCTTAACCTTTTGCTCTAATGTTAATTCTCTAGAGAATTTATTAGGACAAACTTTTTTTCTCAGCGTTTTATAATCACTTTCATACTGAGTATCACTGTCAACAGATACAACTTCAGTTGGGCTAACACTCGAGACACTAGTGGAAGTATCTATGCTAGTAGTATCTGGCTGCGTATAAGTATAGCTTTTCGAGCAATGCTGCAATGGGGAGCGAATTTCGCTTATTAACTTAGAGATTCTTGGTTTTGTTGGCTGACTAGGTACGTGTCTTTGCAATTCTGTTGATGTTCCCTCTGAAGCTACAGTATTCAGTCGTGGTAATTCTAAGGGCTTTTTTCTTCTGCGTCGCCTACTTGGTTCTTGGACAGTTTCACTTGAATCTGAGGACATGATTCTTTTTATATCACATTGCTCCAAATTACCTTCACTCCTCCGTGCTTCGTCAAATACTTCCCAAGACTTTGCTTCTTCTTTGGTCAAGCTATCTTTTTCTTTCAACTCTTTTCGCAATATGACCCCTCCATTTATTATTGGAGGGGGGTAAGCTCTGTTTCCCAGACCCAAGGACCCGCTTGAGCTTTCCCTGTGGCTTTCATCATCACTGTACAAAAAGTCGTCATCTAATTCGCCATTTTCGTTGTGTATGATCAATCGAGATTGCCGATCAGTGCCGGTAGTAAAAGCTGAACGGTGCAGAGAGAACTGATTTTCAGGCACATGGGAGGCCCAAGGAACATTTTTATCCCCTGTATGGGAAATGCGGTTTGCAAGACTTGAATGCCTTCTTGAATTCAGTATTCTACCAGCACTTGGCCTTGTATCTCCTCGGGGTGTACGTGATCTTACTCTGTTCGAAGCGGACACTGAGTGGAAATTAGGTAAAATTATTAGCTCTTGCAAGCTGTCGCACATAGGACAGCACCATGTAAATTCCTCAGAGCTTACGTTGGATTCAATCCCTAAACAGTTTTGGTGAAATGCAGATGGGCATGCATTGCAGTAAATGAGATTTCTCGATAGAGAACTGGAATAATCAGAATTTAAACAGATCGAACATAGCTTGTTATTACTAGAATATGCTTCAGCCGCCAGCTCTATCCCCAGATCACCTTGATATCTTCCATTTGGTACATAATTGGCGGGTATGATGTACTCTGCTGGTATTTGATCTATGGCGGCGTTGGCCAATAACTTGTCTGGAATCGAAGCAACCCTATTTATTTTTTCTCTTTCTGAGCTCCTGGATATTTCAATCCTATGGAATAACTTTCGACACGTAGGACATGAATTTGAGTGTGATGACCATTGTAAAATGCAATCTTCATGATAATAATGGTGGCAACTTTGGATTGTCCCTATTGAATTAGAAAACGTTATATTTTCCAAGCAAATGGTACATTCTTCTTCCTTGACCATCACTTTCATTGTAGTACATTAGTTTGAGCTTTGTTGGTTGAAGTTTCCTTAAATATGATATTCTTTCTTGCTTTATATAACTTTAAGGCATGAAATAAGTAATTTGCAATTTAGTGTAGTGCGAAATATTTGGATAGATAATGAATTTAGTCCAGATTTGATAGAGAGATAGGTACAATAAGCTATGTCACGTCATCAATATGATTTAATTCAATGTATGAAACAGCCAGGAACACATATAGGTAAGCTTTGTCAACAATGTGACGGGAAGTGCCCCATTTGCGATTCTTTGGTCAAGCCAACTACCAAAGTTCGAATCTGCGATGAGTGTTCATTTGGGCACCTTGGGAATAAGTGCATACTTTGTGGCAAAGGGCTCGGCATTAATAGAGAGCTAGGAGTCGACGCGTACTACTGTTTGGAATGCGTACGAATGGAGAAGGATAGAGAAGGATGTCCACGAATTGTAAATGTCGGTAGCTCCAAAACGGACATGATTTATAATAAGAGAAAGGCGAACACTACGGGAGGACTATTACAGTAAGCTCATAGGTAGCAGAAAAGAGACGAGTTGCCGGAAAATCAAGACTAGACTATCGCAACAACATACTGCTACAACATACTGCAACAAGACTACATAGGGACAAATAGCAGAGAAAGGCAAAACGGTAGTCGAAGACAAGAACTAAAATGGTAAAAGCATTCATAATTACGTAAATACGACATAAATAGAGTTTCATTGAAAATGTTAATACTAGAAGTGTCCGAAAAATGATGCAAGAATGCTGTTCGGGAGCAATGCTAACTAGTGTATAAATTTAAGATGCAATGAATTAATGCAAATTCATATTCATTTTCCCGGCCTCTATACCAAGCTCAACAACCGACTTGATTCCATCTTTCCACCTGTCTTTCAAGTAGTCATTTACAGGCTTGAATTCCACTACTTGCCTTTTCTTTCTGGCAATATTGACTTCGTCTATTCTTTCTCTCTTTTGATGAAGGTTGCTTGCATATTCCTCTTCAATAGTTGTCAAATTTGCAAGATGCTGTTCGTGTAGCTGCTTTATTTGGTCTTCGTTTTGCGAGAGTATCGACAAGTTTCTGTTCTGTAACGTAGCATAAGAAGCGGTAGCAAACAAACGGTCATAAAGGATTTCATCCTTTCCCGATTCACTTTTTGAGGTAAACTGCGAATACTTGCTCATATCTATGCCACCAGTTAGTATTCTTGGGTTGCCATCATCCATATCGTCATCAGGCTCTTGTTCCTCTTCGTATCTTTCGATCTCTTTCATCAAGAGTGGTCTAGGAGACTGTTCTACCTCACTCCGTGAAAGTGGTAAAATTTGGTCCACTAATGGATGCAATAAACTGTTACTTGTGCTTGGGTCGTTTGCCAACTCCCCTCTTACTAGTTCTTCAACGTCTGCCGTTTCCTCAGGCGTTACCGTTTCATCAACATCTATTAGTAATAATTAGTATTTTGCCCAAAATAATGTTCTGATATAAATATGCACATACATGGCAAGTGGTCCAACGGTCCATTACTGATAGTGACCATACTATCTAGTGTTATTAAGCAAAGACAGAGGTAGCAGAGGTCAGAATTCTAAGCTTTGGCTTGGATATCAAAAATTACTAAGACTCGATCTTGTTCACGTGATACGAGGACAGAAAAATTTCTTTAATGACAGTAAGCTCTTATTATAAGCTACAGTATAGGAAGATATTTGATACAAGTCGATTCAGTAGTACACAAAAGTTAACTAAATATTATATGAGATGTAATAATTAATTATTGCTATTTTTGAACTTATTTGTCCAACACATCGGCATCGTATCTTTGCTTGAACCATTGGATGGAGTCTTCTTTGTTGGTTTTGTGAGCATTACCGACAGTACTTCTGCATCTCTTTCTTCTGGTGACTCTAGCACCGGCTCTACCCATGACAACGTAGAAATCCATACCGTAGATACCGATACCTGGGTCATACTTGATACCTAAATCAATATGTTCATCAACACCGAAACCAAAGTTACCGGTGGCAGAGAAGTTTCTGCTCTTCAATTGGTATTCCTTGACCTTTAAACCTCTTTCCAAGATTTCTTCGGCCTTTGGACCTCTGATAGTAACGTGGACAGAAATCTTTTCGTTTCTTCTGATACCGAAGGTTCTGACGGTGTATCTGGCCTTGGAGTGGACTGGGGTTTGACCAGACAATTGTTCCAAGACCTTGGAAGCTCTGGTCAATCTGTCACCGGATTCACCGACACAAATGTTCAAAACTAATTTTTCGATATGCAACTCACGCATAGGATTTTGTAATTTAGCAGACTATATTAGTTAGTATTCATTTTTCTTCCATATTCTCCTGTGATGAACTGTTCTTGCAAGTACCGCACTGGCTTATCTTTATTCCTGATCCTACAGTCCATGGACAAACCATAGAACGCCCGGTCTTTCTTGAATTCATACTTCAAATCTATCAATGTATTCTCCTGAATCCACTAGTTTTTCACTATTGCTTCTTATAACTCTTCTATTGCCTCTTCTCTGACCCCTTCTCAGATAAACTGTCTGACCATATTCTTCCGTTGTTTCTTTACATTTTCTCATATAATATCATGTCTATATCGGTTTTCTTGCACAGTTTGTTCGATTCACTAATTCTCATCCTATTCATTCAAAACATACCATCTTTGGCTATTATTTACTTCTTTTTAAGGGAGCTTCAAACTAGGATATAATATCTCTACTAAAAATTTTCAATTTTGAGCCTAATCTGAATGCGAATAGAGTGACAAACTGAAAAATTCGAGATGAAGTTTTGAACAAATGACACGACCAATATTTAAGAATTTTGTGCGCTTTTTGAACGTGAATCCAATTAGGGCTACACCCTCATACATTATACTGGTAGTAATAGCTTAGACAATATGATAGCAACAAGGTGATACAAGAGTTGATTCCCATAAATATCGACATAAAGTATGCATTAGTGTACACCTATAACTCTAACCATCTACATTATTGAAGGACTTTTCCTTTTCTTTGATATCCCAAAAGATGTCACCAACATTGTGGTTACCATGATAGACCCATCCATTCTCAGTAACGTGGTATAAGTTCACAGACCCACCAGAATAGGCATCTCTGTGAGTGGCAGCTAAAATACTTCTTTTACCTAAGTATAAGGCTTCCTCGACTGTCAAGTCCCACTTGTACTCAGAATCTAAAACACCGTATGCAAACGTTTGCCCTGAACCCACACAAAATAAGTCGCCCTTTAACCTAGTGCCATCGGAGTCAACGTAGTAGATTGTAGGACCTTCTTTTTTGGTGTGGCCACAGATCATGGTCCCCATTGACAAGCCCATGCCCTTGTATTCGTACACCAAATTACACAAGATCTTAGAGGCAGCAGCGACGGAGATGCGTTCTTTTTCTCTCAATTCGTGAAGCCTGCACTGGGTTCCAAGCCATGTTTCCCAGTATTGGCAGTCTGCCGCACCACCGGCCATGGTTCCCAATAATTCTGAGTTGATCCTGATGACCTTGTTTACGGTTTGCGATGCGATCCAGTTACCCTGTGTAGCTCTTGAATCGACAGCAACAATGATTCCTCCCTGAAACCTAAAAGCCAAGGTCGTGGTACCGTGGGCAATCTTAATCTTACAGTCTGGGTTGCTTGCATCGTCGGTGTGAGCTCTTAAAAAATCGGTTGGTTGTGAAATGGGTGGTAATTGCATCGTGGGCGCCAATTCCAACTGGGCATTGCCAGCGAACTCACTTTTAGCCGAATTTATCTCGTTAAGGATGCTATTAGTATTGGAATGTGAGTACTTCTGCGCGATCGTATTCATCGTGATTTATATTTGGCACTTAGGAAAATACTGAACTTATATGTCTTTCAGAACCTTTAAATAATGACTAATTCAACTCTATCGGTAAAGATATAAATACCGATTGACAATTGCTAATAATAATCGACTTAAAGAGTGTTAACTTTATTGATTTGGATACTATCTACGTTGAAAATTCGACTTGCCACCGTCACTATAGATTTCAAATGACAATTTGATACGAGAACACTTGTGCGGTTTTGTGTCCACTAGTGCACGTGCTTATTACCAGTATCAAAGTACTATACATGTATTGTACAACTAAATAGTATTGGTTGGCTGTCTATAAAGAGTAGAATTAATCACACTTGGTATAATTCCTTATTAGCAACCAACGAGTTTGACGGCTCATTCTATCTTAATTGCCTTCCGTGGATTTTGGTCTTGGTTCTCTTCGTCCTTATCTTCTGTAGTTCGTTTCATTCTCGACTCTCCGGCTATTTCTCCCAGATCTTTACTGTTTCCGTTGTTTTCAGCTTCTTTACTATCAGCAGGTGTTGTAGGTAAATCGTTTATATCCGTTTTAGAAGAAGCGAGTCCAGATGTAAAAGATGGCGGTCTCGATCTTTCATCCTTATTAGTATGAAATAGTGGTCTTGATGGCTTGTTGGATAAAAATTGGGGCGGGTTGGCAAAAGCACCAGGTTTGGAGAAGCTCTGCGGTTTTCCTAAGCCAGTCGAATGAGACAAACTGGAAGGCTGCTGGGATGGGGAGGCCGTTGAGGGAGATTCTGATTTACCAGAGAATGTGGGAGGTTTTGACAAACCTGGCTTATACACCGGTGGCCTTTGTAATGACGGGGAGTTCACTGGGGATTCTTTCTTTACGTCTGTATGATTTGGCTGCTCGTTTTCTGCTTGGCTATGAGAATCCCTTGATGAAGCAGGGTTATACTCATTGGGACTCTGCTTCATTGAGTGCTCTCTATCCAATGTACTAGCTTGACTATTGTGTATGGTTGTATTTGATTGTGCAGGAGAAGTGACGTCCAGTGAACTCCTAGACTTTACCTCACCTGATTGTAGCTGCCCAACTAAAAGTGATGCCTGTTTCTCTGGACTTGATGCTTGTGAATTTGAAACAGGACCTGGGGTACCACTTCTGCTTGAAGCTCTAGAGGACAAAGAACCTTGCTTCTCTTTTATGGATTTTGTCAATGCAATATCTAAGATCTTGCTAACCTGCTGAGGTGCCTTTTCAACTAAAAAACTCAAAGCATTGTCACCACACCCAGCCTTGACACCAATTATGTTTACTTGGGCTATTGTGGTAGCTAATGCCTTCGTAATAACTTCTGTGGTTGTAGCAGTGTTATATGACAACTTTCTTGCCTTGTATAAAGTAAATAACTCTTTTTGCAAATACGCTAAAGACTTCTTTGTATCTTGATTCATTTTAGGTTTCAGATCATCAATAGGCTGAGCTGATTGTTGTTTTGGGGACTGTGAATGTGAGGTAGGGGATTGTGATCTATTAGCTGCTAGTTGAGCCTTGATTGTATTCGTAGGAATGGATGTTTGTGGTGTAACAGACGAAGCGACCGATGAAGAGACAGTTGCAGGCATATCATTACGCTCTACTAATTCACCACTACTATTCACTTGCAAAGTAGATTGAGGTTTAAAGTAAAGTGGTGCTTTGGAACCAATTAATCCGTCTCTTCTTATTTCGCTTGCTAATTCTGCTATGGTCTTAGGCTTTTGACCATCATTAGAGCCTGAAATTTGCTTTTGTTGAAGCTGAGATATGAATTGTGATTGAGGCAAGCGAATTCCTGGGTTCAAAGAGGGTAAGCCGTATGGAGACGCAAAGTTTCGTCCTACTATATTGTGTGGCATTCCTTGTTGTGCATCTAATCTCTGCTTTTGCTTCAATTCTTCGGCCTTTATAGCCGCCTCCTTTGCCTTCGATGCTGCAAGCGCTTGTTGCTTTTTTCTCACCTTTTCTCTTTCATCGATATAGGCTTCATCTATTCCCCAAGTCCAGCCTGAAGCTTCGTCTTTTTTGGAGAGTTTTTTGAATACCTTGTTCAAAGTCACGTTATGACTAACAGAAACTTGCCAACCATCTGGACAATACTTGTAATATGGATATATGTCTTTGATCGCTTCATTTATCTCAAAAAGGGTTAAACCAGTTTCGCCTCCTTTGGATTTCAATACATTCGTTATCATTAAGGGATAAGATAAAGTAGGCTTTATCCTATAGTGTTCAGGTATTTCATCGATAGTATAGACACTCTTAGCTGCTTTCTTGATTTGGCTAAAGTCTTTCTTCTTTCTAGGCAATTTAGGAGTATCCCTTTGGTCTTCCAAGTTCTTAGGAACACATACAGGAGGCAAATTCATTTCCGAATTTAAAGTTATTGCTCTTATAGGAAATACAGCTGGTGCTTGGGAAGATGTTGAAATTGTTACAAGAGGGACTTCTAGTTTTGGAGCTGGCGGTTTCGTAGGCATTAATGAATTCGACATTGAATTATTAGCCAAGTGTGCCATTGAATGATGAGTACCTTGGGCAATTTTTAGTGGCAAACCGGAATTAGCTGATCCTTGGGCAACTAAATGCGTTGGAAGACCTGCTAGTGGTGAAGTCGTAGTGGCTAGTCTATTGTCTACTAACTGTGCTTTGGATAAACCGTTAATTGGTGCTTGCCTTCCATACAATCTTGATGCAGGAGGCTGAATTGAGGCTGGTCTTCCCATCCTTGGAATTGCAGGTTTACCCATGAGCGGTGTAGAACGAGGAGGCATTTGAGTTGTAGAAGTTGGGCTAGTAGGGTTTCCTTTCACCTGCGTAGTGACTTTCTTTGACACCTTCCTAAGTTGCTGCAGTTCCTTTTTTCTTTTTTCCTGCTCTAATTGCTTTCTTTTTTCCTCCTTCTCTTTCATTAAATCTTGATGATGGGCATCTATTAGTGGAGCCAACGTAGCAATTTCTTGATCTAACAAAGACAAATCCATGTCAATATCATGCACTTCGCTTGCATCGTTTTCAGTGTCTCTGTCTAGTTCGTCTTCATCCCACGACACTCCTTGCTCAAGGTTATGCTGTTTAACTAGTTTGTCTATTTCGTCTTCCTCATTAGCACCCTCTGTAAATTGAGTTAACTTCAAAAGATTTTCTTCGTCTAAACCTATATTCTCTCTATTATGTTGCTGATCAGTATGCTGAGATTCATGGAGTATGGACTGAAGTTCTGGATCAATCAATTCAGAATCATCTTCATCAATGGCATTAATGGAGTTTGATCCCAACTCCTTCAATATATCCTCAATTTCATCATGGGTTACGGATGCGAGCGACTTTCTTCTGGAATTCGATAGCCTTCTCAACTCAGACTTAGAAGCCGAAACTCTGCGGGTATTTTGAGTCAAGTTCTCGGGTACTGAATTTGACGGAGAGTGGCTTATACTTAATTTGGAATCTGCCTTGAGGCTTTCGGAAGACTTGGATTTCACTAAAGTATCTGAAGATTTGTAATCACTTTTCGAATTTGATGATTCGGACAAAGACGTGGTGCTTGGATTATAAAGGTTGGTTCTTAGATTTATGGCGTCGCTCGGATTAAACGGTTTATCAATACCTGCATTAGACTCATTATTTGCATGAGCATCCACTGAAGGTAAGACAAATGCAAACGGTATATCACCGATCTGGATCTTCGTTCCATCTGCTAAGGGTACCGTTATTCCTTTCTCAATGAAAGCATCATCAACAAAAGCTCCATTTCTACCTAGTATAGATAATTCGAATCTTTGAGTGCCGAAATTATAGAATATTTTCGCATGTCGCCTAGATACCGCTTTCGTAGAGCTCAAATGAACGTCTACTGCATGATGTGAAGTTTGCATTAGTTCATCATTTGACCTTCTCCCTAGAATAACCTGCAATGTCTGAACAAAAAAAGTGAAGTTTTCAAAATCTAGTCTTGCATAAGCAGAAATTTTCGAAGCATCTTTATCGTCGTCGTGGCTCGCTCCTCCTAATGCAGCTTCACTCGTAACTGGAACAAAAGACAGATTTTTCCGTATATTTCTTTGTGATGACGATTCGCCTGTATTTTCTGACAATTTGTTCACTGGATCAGGCGATTGGGTGTTGCTCACAGTTTTACCACCATCATCAAAGTCCATCACAATTTTGTTCATCGGATTTTGTACTCTGTCTAGCGGACCCATATCTAAATCTTGTAAATCCTGCAAGCTCATTTGCGTCGCTATCTCCTCATCAATCTTCGAATCCGATTCCCTTGTCTTACCCTGCACATCGCTCTCCTCATTGTCTAATATGTTCTTTATCTCATCGTCCAAATTCAAATCTTCAATGTTAGGGTTGACTTCAATGTGTACTTTCTTATGCTCTTTCTGCTCCTCTTCTCCCTCTTTTTCTATAGTGCTGCTTGCTCCATTTTCTTTGTCCAAATCTGGCTCTTTTTTGTATTTTGTTGCCGACTCATCGGCTAGTGATAAACTACTCATCGTGAACAGAATGCCTCTATCACTTTATTTATCTTCGTTGTTTTCCCAATATAGTAATCTTTTATATATTTCAAGTCACTTTGGACTTATAAGCTATGTCTATTACCAACTTATACTCGTTGGTGATCTTATCAGTTCTTCGGCTACTACTATCTGTAGAACACTGCTATGTTTTTTTAAATTACTTTTCAATAAGGAACCGGATACTGCATATAAGTTTACACAAATAAGACCATTGCGTACATAAATTCTTTTGCAACTATTGGTTTGTGGAGTCAGAAGCATTCAAGAACGATTACTTTCATTATTACTAGTTATAAAGACTATAAGTAAGAAATGATTGTGAAACTTGTTGCTGTCATAGTCTTTTTAAGTGCATTACCGAGCATATTAGGCCAATATCAGGGAAAGCAAAACTTTATCACTGATTATTCACATATTCGCAAAGAGACATTGCCTAACACAAAAAATAAAAAAAATGAAAATCAAAGGGGATATGATGACAAGATTTATGGTGTTAGTATCGGTGGGTGGTTGGTTTTGGAGCCATGGATAGTCCCCAGCTTATTTGAAACAGTATTCGAAGAAACCGGTGAGCAGCCTGTTGACGAATACACTTACTGTTCAATATTAGGTAAAAGGGCAGCGAGAGAGGCATTAGAGGAGCACTGGTCTACATTTTACACTGAAAAGGACTTCAAAGATATCGCAAATCATGGATTAAATCTTGTGAGAATACCAATTGGATATTGGGCATTCAAATTATTGCCAGATGACCCTTACGTTCAAGGACAGGAGTACTACCTAGACCAAGCTATTACATGGGCAGCGAAGTATGGTCTAGAAGTTCAAATTGATATACATGGGATGCCAGGTTCCCAAAACGGGTTTGACAATTCGGGGAATCGTGCTGGACCTCCACAATGGTTCGAAAAGGAAGAGAACATGGACTTGACCATGGAAGTGTTGGAATATTTCTTTGACAAATACGGAGATCCTAGTTATGCAGATATTGTAACGAGCATTGAAGTTGTCAACGAGCCATTCGCTTTCGTTTTGGATCTTGATACCTTGGAGAAGTTTTATATGGATGTCTACGCAAACGCAAGAGCAAAAGGAGTTACTGCAAATTTATATTTCCATGATGGCTTTTTACCGATTGGCTCTTGGAATTGGTTTATGAATGATACCAAGGAATTTCCGAATATTACAATGGACCATCACTTATATGAAATCTTCTCTGAACATCAAGTTGCTTTGGATATAGAACAACATATCAAGAATGTTGAAGATCAGGGTAGAGCTATGTCTGGACAACCACACAACAGGATCGTTGGGGAATTTTCTGGAGCGATCACTGATTGTACAAAATACATCAATGGAGTTGGATTAGGTGCAAGATACGATGGTACTTTTGGTAACAGCGCTCCCGTAGGAAGCTGCGCTAACCATTCGGATTGGAATTCTTGGTCAGAAAAATTCAAAACCGATACTAGAAGATTTATTCATTCTCAATTCGAAACTTTCGAAGAAAATGGCGATGGGTGGATATTTTGGTGTTTCAAGACAGAAGATTCCATTGAATGGGACTTCAAAAAATTGGCTAGTTTGGGGCTATTACCTACTGGGTTTGTTAATAACACAAGAACTAAGTCCAAAAAGTTTCTCCAGACAACAAATACAAGCCTGGAGAATCATTCCAAGTATACTAAGACTAGTGATGGGTTTAAATGCATTGACCAATCTATATTGAGACTACAAGACAACCTCGAGTTACCAAAAGTTGCTTACATTATCATCTTTTCTACATTACTTCTTTTTTTGGCAACTATTCATGAATAATCTTGATTTTTACAGGTTTTGATTTAAATATTCCTAACTGAAGTTACTGAATTTAACAGTTAAACAATATCTTTTCAAATAGTATATTCACTCTCTTTTTTCGCTTAGGGGCTATTGAATGAAATTGAGTCTTCATAAATAGGAGTATTAGTATTCTAAAGGCCAAGTGAGATAGTTGCAAAATAGCAAATTTACAGTTTAGATATTCTTTACAGGTTTTTATCCCATCGATTTTTTTTTTGGGAAGCCTCCATAATAGTGAAGTATGTTAAGTAGAAGAGGTATACAACACCTGTATCTTTTATCATGGTATGTAGAATAAAAATATTGTTTTAGAGAGCTTTGAGGAAAGTAGGAATCTTTTGAAACTAACATGACACTGCAGGCGGTCAAGAAAAGAACAACATTAAGAGATAAGCTTGCAAAATCCAAATCGAAATCAGGTATAGCGAGTAAAATAGCAGAATTAAAAGAACAGGACGATGTGCTGACTGAATACCATGAAAACCCGTTTCTAAAGTTACTGAAGGTGTCTAAAAAAGATAAACAATCTAACAAGACGCAAAATTTCACTCTGCGTCTTGAAACTTCAGGAAACACATCTAGTGGTATTTCCAAATCTGCTTTGAGACGTCGTAAAAGGAAAGCAAAGAATGAGTTGAAGCCAAAGATGGACGACTTGCTACAGAACTTACCGGAAACCACAAATATAGTCGATTCGCAAATCTCGAAACCAAACAACAAAACGTACATAAAATCCTCTAAGCCTATCGCCAACATACCCAACGCTACAAAGCAGACAGGCTTCTCCAAAATCATGACTCAGGAGAGCAAGAATTTCAATAATGTTTTGAAAAATCCTCACTTTAGAGCTTCTCCATTTGCGGCTTTAAAAAATGCAATCACTCAAAACTTACAAAACCTGTAATTTAGACAAAAAGTTCAACTAATCTCTATGGGCACAAGCAACGTTAAGACATGAATATATAGTAATATATGGCAATTTTTACCGACTCTTATTAGAATAGGTTAAGTTTATGTAAGCGTGGCAGATATTTTGATTTCGCGTTAACATAAACATTCGTGTAAAATATAAACATTCGACTAACAAAACAACTAACAAGCCTATTTTCAAAGAATTTTCTTTGTTAAGTTCTAAAAAAACGTTAATAGCTGTATTATTTGACATTTGGATTCTTCCATCACCGTTTTTCATTTCAGATACACCTTCAAGAGCAGGAGGACTATTCCATGACCGGTCTCATGGGAACAAATGATAATTTAGAAGTCATGGACCCAGAAATACATTCGGCGACAGGCTTGCCGGCCAACATAGGAATTGAGGAGTACGATAGAACTGGTACGGTGAATGACAATAGTATTGAAGATCGAAAGAATTGCAATATCAGTGACAGCGGAGTCGAAGTACGAAGTAGCCGAACAGATTGCATTGAAGAGGTTTCAGCGGAAAAGGTAGAACACTCAAGGATACATCCAGAATTCGCTTACAACAACCATGGTGAATCGACGTTTGATGATGAACAGATTTTTCCAGGGCTTGTTCTGGATTTTGAGGATGTTGTGAAATTTGACCCTTCCAATCCTGATTTAATTAATCATGCAACGTTAAAGGCGTTAATTGTGCAATTGACATCTCCTGGTATCATTGACTATAATTTGGTCTGCGACTTTTTTTTAACATATAGACTCTTTGTGGATAGCGAACAGGTGATGCAACTGTTGATCACGAGGTTGATATGGTCATTGCAGTACATCAATTCGGAAAATGAATCAAGTGTACAACTAGGAAAATTAGTGTTATTGAGGACTTTTGTTGTGCTAAGACATTGGATGTTGAACTACTTTGTTGACGACTTCAATAGCGATTACCACCTTTGCGATATTTTCACTCATCATTTCAATAAAATTACAATCGAATCAAACCTAGTCAACGATGATATGCTCTTTGAGAAAAAGATAGTGCAAGACTTGAAAATCCATTGGATTTCATTGATAAACGAGTTTTGGGGTGTAGGTATTGATCTTGATCTAATAGCTGATAGTATTCTCCAGTACAGACTACCTATGGCATCAGAAATCTCAAGGGTCCAAAAGATATCTAAGAGCAATACAGATATGTCCATCCATACAAACCCCTCATATAGGAGATCAGCAATGCTATCACTCTATGACCTGAAAATCCAGCATAAATGTCTCATATTCGATAATGTCGGCCAAAACGACGAGAATCCCCAACTTTCCATCAATAATTTATTGCTTCATCATCAGTCCTCTAGGGGTTCGTTAAACATGAAGTTAGAGGAGCTCAAAGACAAGAGGTTGAAAGATGTAAAGGTCGAGAATAAACCACTAGCCTCATCAACTAAACACAACCATATGAATATTCAGGATTCATCTCTAGGCTTAAAAAAGACATCAAAGAATCCACAACCTCTCGATTCGGTTGTATCTCCAATCAAGAATAAAGAAAACGCGAGTCCTTTCGGAAATGTTTCACCAGTTAAAATGGATGTCATGGGGTTTTCGACTAGTGGTAATATAAAGCTTCCTTCATCGAAGGTAACTTCTATTTTGCCACCTACTCCAGTAAAAAAGATGGATTGTGTAGTTAGACAGCCTAATTTAACTGAACTTGAAAATCCTTACAATATCAAGAATAGCAAGCTTGGTGATGATTTGTCTGGAGACGTCGGAAGAAAGAGATCTATCAAAAAATTTGTTGAAGGCTGGAAAAGGTCGTTTAATCAGACTGCTTCTACTGTAATGACCCAATCAAATAGCAACAGCGAGAAGGACTTAATTAAAGACATAGCAAATGACATGCCCGTCACTGATTCCACTGCGATAGGCGATAGAGTCGATATCTTATGTGCAAGAACAGTCGACGAATTAGAATACTTGATAAGATTTTATGCTCGCAATGACGGTTCTAATGGTGTTATAGTCGAAAGAGATGTAGACGGAGATGAAGAATTTGATAGCAAAGATGATTTTGTGGATGTAAACGTTAATGAGGAAGAAAAGTTCAACGCTCCTGAAGCTGAATCAATTGATGTTATGGCGTCGCCAGAAAAGAAACCAAAATTGCAAAGCATTGAACCAAGAACTCCTCTGAAGGTACGACTTGAGAATGTTGACGATGTTGATGCTTCTGCTATTGACATAAATGATTTGTCGGAGTTAAACATAGGTAAAATTGATCATTTAGTTAATACTGATAGGTCAGATAATAATCAAAGAGATAAACAAAACAATGACGGAAATGATCCGGCGATCGATAGCTTAGGAAAGTCTTTTGACGGCTCCAACCAATCTTCATTTCAAAGACCTGCAAGTATCAACTGGAATGACGAAGGCAATTTAGATTTGGAGTACTCAGAGCACAAATCAGAAGATAATAACGATGAAACCAACGATGAAGGTAAGGTTGAATCTCTGGAAGGTTTAGCCAATTTCGAAACGGAAGAGCCTCCATTTCCTTATTATGCTATGAATAACCAATCAAATAAATCTCTTGGTTCTTCGATATCAACGCCGAGTAACATAACTGATTATAATGCTGAGGTTTCTGATTTAGGAATTGCAATGAGCCCACAACTGATGAAGAAAAGTTCAGTTAGAAGAATTAGCTTCGATGAAACGAACCTTACGTTTAATGGAAACCGCAAAAGGATGTCTACGATATCCAGAAATTCATCCGGGTCTATTTACAGAAATAACAGCAAAAACTCGACAAAGTCCTATCTCAGCTATGATTCGGCATTTTCTATCTCTAATGGCTCTCATGGACAGCTGAATAAGGAAGGTGATAATGGAGATTTGAGGAAAAAGGCAGGATACAATAACATTCGTACCGTTGCAGGCTTTGAAGATCAAAAAGCTACTGGCGACTCCGGGAATATTGAAGCTATGTCCATGGTTTCATTTCTCTCGAGGTCTTCCTCCCTCAGAAAGAGCGTACGATTCAGTAACATGCGCTCTTTGGCTGAATTGCCATTTGGAGATGGATTAAGCATTTCACCTGAGCAGAAACACGCTAATGCTAAGAGCATCTCTAGAGAGCTGGACATTTCTGACTGCTCATTCTTTTCGGTCGCGGCAAAGTCTAAAACCAACTCCGCTGCTCTTCAGAATGATAATACTCAGACTAGTAATTCATCTTCCAATTCAGTGGCGATACCTGGAATTAGTACTTTTGTCTTGAAACAATTAGCAGATATCCCTGACGAGAGCTTTAAATCGGAGCATCCCGTTGATTTTGCATTATACAAGCTAGAGGGCAAGAAGTTGCGATTAGAAGAGGTAGGAAATATTAGTAACAATGAGAACACACCCCAAAGACCAGTTGATGAGCCGAACCAAGACACTAATCTCATACCCGATAACACCCAAGACATTTTGAACGAAATCAATAACGCTGATACCCAAGACATTATAGATTATCCAAGTGATATTGAGAACTTGACCCAAGAACGGCCACTCACTCCAGTGAAAAGTATCGTCAGATCTTCCCAGAAGAATATCATCTCGTCGTCTAAAACGGGCAGTGCCTTCTTCTTCAATAGCGTGGGTTCGAGCCCAAACCAATATCCATCACCTAAGGCTATACTAGATGGATATACTGCCTCGACAGACCTCTTATCTGCCAACAAGGTCATCAATAGTGGTTCGCACGTGTCGTTCATTTTGAGTTATGATTCGAAGACGTTGGCAGACCATTTTACTATCATTGAGAAGGACATTTTGCAGGACATAGACTGGAAGGAGTTGATCGAATTGCAATGGAACAAGGAGCTTAACCCTGTCAACAGCTGGCTAGAGATCATGGTCAATGACTCCTACTTTACTACAAATAGGGGCGTTAATTTGGTGATTGCCAGATTCAACTTAATGGTCAACTGGATCATCTCGGAAATCTTGCTCACCAAGACCCAGACCGAGCGAATCGGCATTATCTCTCGACTCATCCACATTGCACACAACTGTTACGTATTACAGAATTTTGCAACCCTTATGCAAACTATATTGGCCCTCACGTCGGAGAAAGTACTGAAGTTGAAGGAAACCTGGAAAAACCTCCCCCCAGGCGATATCTTGATCTTGAAGAATTTGGAGGACCTCGCATCACCCTTGAAGAACTTCCTCAACCTCCGCATCCGCATTAACCATATGAAGCCCTCCAATGGCTGCATTCCCTTTGTTGGCTTGTACTTGTCGGATCTTATTTTCAATGCAGAGCGTCCCTCCTTTATTAAATCATCACAGGCTGCAAAAAACAAACCTGACTCCTGCGCAGAACTCTCCGCAACCCCCTCGGACCTCAAAATCATTAATTTTTCCAAATTCAGAACTTCGGTGCACATAGTTAAATCATTATCGCAGTGCATCGAATGGTCCTCCTATTATTGCCTACCCGTTCAAAAAGACCTCCTTTCCAAGTGTCTCTATATCAAGTCTCTTGACGAGGAAGAGATGAATTTCTGCCTACAGAACATTCCCTGCCCCTAATGAAAATCCTCATATGTGTCATTTCCACTACTAATTTCCCCTAAGGACTTATACTTTAATATAATTGACTTCATTTCTTAACGTTTGTGCCTCGTAGATAGTAGAATGTGTTGGGGAGCTTCCACACGATAGTTCCGGGATTGCTCGCCCGGCACGCTCACTTTCGACCTTAGCGAAGTGGCGTGACATTCACACCGGATCTGCGAGGTTCAACATTTTACCAACCCCTCCTTTACTGGCTATCAAGGCTTTAATATATATATAAAGGCGTTAAGTACACCAAAATACCAATCATTAGCATTTATTATTATTAGGAGAAGGAAGATACATACTATAGGCCACAACTGACATATATGTACAGTAGGAATGCCACAAATACAGATTAGAAGAGCTCAAAGGAATCCAAAATTATGGATTGCGGCATTGGTAGCCACATCGATAGTGACCCTTTCATACAAGATATATAACAGGTATGTGCAACAGGAGAGTATTGAAGATGGACGAGTGGAGAAGGAGGAAGAGAGAGAGAAATTGAGGGTGGCCAAAAAGTACACCAAGAAATCCATTGCATTGACGTTGTCACACTCGATACTCAGCTCGCAATTGCCTTTAAACGAAATTTTGGTCAATTCGGAAAACGTGACGTTCATTTTACCACCTAACCTTTCGTTGGATGACTTAGTGTGTAACATTGGCGGGACTGGTGACACGGAGAACTATAACTTGCCTAAGACATTGATCAACAACTACAAGTTACTCCAAAGCAGTAATATGCAGGGCTATTTCAACATTTTAAAGAACTTGAAGCCCGATACGTTGCTTGTTTGCTCAGACGACTTGGGAATATCCAGTAGCACCCCCAAGGATTTGAACAGGTTTGTCAAGGAAATAATCAACATTGACCAGAATAGAGATGACATTAGCTCTAAGATATCGTCGATTTTCATAAGATGAAAATGCTTAATGTTTGTATACTTAATGCTTCTGTTTGTGACTAAATATACACTTTTACATTGGTCTGCATACGCAGCCTATTATAAACCGTATGTAACATGTAAACGCTTACCATCCTCTGGTGGACAACTTTTCCTTGTCTTTCAACGAGTCAATGCTTACACCAAACATCAACTCACCTAAGTCGGTGGAGTATTCCAATACCTTTTTAGGGTCGTTGAAATGGGTGACAGCGTTGACAATGGCTTTGGCCAACTTTTCTGGGTTCTTCGACTTGAAAATACCGGAGCCAACGAAAACACCGTCGCAACCCAATTGCATACATAATGCCGCATCAGAAGGAGTGGCGACACCACCAGCTGCGAAATTGACTACTGGGAACTTTCCTTTGTTTTCAATCAATTCTTTCAAAGTTTCGACTGGCACCCGCAATTCCTGGGCGTACGCTTCGACCTCAGAATCTGTCTTTAATGACAACGCATGGTCAATTTGTTGCTTGATCAAGGTAATGTGGCTCACAGCTTCAGATATATCTCCAGTTCCGGCTTCACCCTTAGTTCTCAACATTGCAGCACCCTCGCTCACTCTTCTCAAAGCTTCTCCCAAGTTTCTGGCACCACACACAAACGGAACCTTAAAATTGTCCTTCTGGATGTGGTATAACTTATCCGCAGGTGTCAATACCTCTGACTCATCAATGTAGTCGATTTCCAATGCTTCCAAAACCTGGGCCTCGACAAAATGTCCGATTCTACATTTTGCCATTACCGGAATCGAGACAGTCTTCATGATCTCTTTGATCATCTGGGGATCGGACATACGACACACCTGGCCCGATGCCCTCATATCTGCTGGAATCCTTTCCAATGCCATCACTGCACAAGCTCCTGCTCTTTCCGCAATTTTGGCTTGTTCTGGGGTCACAACATCCATGATAACTCCCCCTTTTAACATTTGGGCTAACCCTGCCTTGATCTTGAATTCTTGTGTCATCTTTACTTCTGTACCTTATCTAGTTTTTTTTGGTAATTAATAACCCTTAAGTGCTTTATGGTCGCTAAAAACTCCAAATATAGTGATATTAGTTCTATATTTATTGATAATTTTTCACTGACTCAGTCATAAAAAAAAATGAATTACGACCGACATGATAGCGCAAATTTGACTGAGGAAAACATTTATAAGTTTCGGGGGGTATACGGTAGAGCATCGGTCAGCTGTTGCCGAGCAATTGAAGCATGTTCGCAAGGCTTTTTGCCTCTCTGATAAGAAAATTACCAAGCCGACCGAGCAATTGCCGAGCAGACCAGAGTCAATTATCTTTTGAATTGACTCACTAATAGTACTTCTAAGCGTTTATACGGTAATTTTTTTACTACCACGACTCGGGAAATTTGGAGATTTTGTCTATTAGGAAACATAAACCGAGACATAGTATAGAAGGTTGCAGATTCACCGAATAACCAACTGAAGAAATACAAGAGGGAGATTGGGACATAAATTTAACTGAAGGCGTAAAGCGATTACAAAAAAAGCAGAAAAAAATAAATAAAGTATTGCTAGAAGCAATGACAGTAACGAAAAGGATAACAGTCGGGGTGCTTGCATTACAAGGAGCATTTGTGGAACATATCAAGCACTTTCAGGCCGCAACTCAAGTAGGATACTCTGACTATGAGTTTGAGTTTATAGAGGTACGAACTAGGGAACAGTTGCAAAAATGCAATGGATTGGTTGTTCCTGGTGGCGAGAGCACGTCAATATCATTGATAGCACAGAGAACTGACTTGCTAGGCCCGTTGATGGAATATGTGAAACTGGAGAGACCGATTTGGGGCACCTGTGCCGGATTAATATTTTTGTCGAAGCAAATCGCAAACGGAAAACCAGGTCAGCAGTTGCTAGGAGGCATGGATATACAAGTGAAGAGGAATGCGTTTGGTAGACAGCTTCAATCATTTCAAACTGACTTGGATTTTTCTTCCTTCATCAGCGAAGTGAATGATTTCCCCACCATTTTTATCAGAGCTCCAGTTATCACTAACATTTTGTCCTACGAGGAGGACGTTCACGAAGTTGATACTGATATCATAAGCTCCAAGAACGACTATGTAAATAATTCTCCAGTGGAGGTTCTACATAAATTAGATGATGGCTTGATTGTGGCTGTTAGACAAGGAAAGAAGCTTGGTACTTCGTTCCATCCCGAGTTGTCTGAAGACCATAGGTTTCACAAGTGGTTTATAGATGAGTTTGTTGTGAAAACTGTATAAATTATGTGTATAAATGTATGATAAATATATGGTACGTTGGGATGTGATTCAGCCTGAAATAATTAGTGCGAAAATTACGTAGTGGATCACTACATCATTACAAAAAATAGACGATTATTAGGCAAAACTCGAATACAGAAGATGCAACATGCGAGGATCTACAATTCTTCCTCTAACAAAAAAATGAATCCCAGCCATCACTCAAGTAATTCGAGTACTAAAACCAGGAGAAGTTACCAAAGCGGTATTGGAAATGGACCGTCAAACTCATCTGCAATGGGCTCAAATGGTACTACGTTAACAATTGGAAGAAACTCTCATTCCACCTTTAGTGGTACAAGAAGCAGTATAAATCAAAATACACTAATAGTTGGGAAGCGTAACTTCAGTGATGGGCTAATCGAATATGCAAAGCCAGGTATAATAGATAGTGGAGAACAAAACAGTATGCGAAGAATAACCAACCCAGACGCTGATGGTGACGATTTGAAGGACATACCGGTGCAAATTCTGCTTACAGTTTGGTTTCATGAGGTACGAACATCCACAGAAGATGTAATAATCGATGCTAGTGTAATTCCGGGATTGAAAGAGGGAGATGTCTGTGAGTTGGTGCCACTAAAAACTTTTGAAACCAAGAAGAAGCCAAAGAGATTGATATTCATTATTAAGAACCAGTCATTGCTATTGAAAGAATCAAAAGCGAATACAATCAACGCCAATTCCAGCCTGCCTGCCGGTAATACTACAGCCGCTACAAATACCAACAATACAGCTGCATCTAAAGCGAAGACTAACTACCAAATATCTTTACTTTCGAACCCGCTACAAAGTCTTATGGACATGCCTCCTAGAAGTTTGGTTCAAGTTAGAACTTTGACGAATATTGAATCTGTGGAAGCTGATACAATAGAAATTTTTATTAAAGATGTGAATCTATCGAGGGATTTGATGTGGATGTTTTCTTCTTCTTTGGTTGGAACTTGTGTTTATTCTGACAAGAGACTTTCTTTCCTTAACAATAGAACAGGTGTTGTCAAGCGAATTTATAAGAATGGTAAAGAGCTTTTTTCTGCATTAGTTTGTGATAAGACGAAGGTAGTATTTCGATCAAAGAGCGCAAAGCTAGTGTTTTTAGTTCAATTATCTCGTGAAATGTGGCACTTTGAGGAAACTGGAGAAATCATGTTCCATAAACTAGTAAATACTTTATTCCCAAAAATTTTTAAAAGGTGGCGGGATAAAAATACGCATCACTCTATCACCATTGTTTTGTTTACAAGTGTTGACTTAACGAATATACCTTGGACTTCTTTGGGTCAGGGTGAGAGACCGAACAGTCGTCGTGACTACTTCAGAGTGGTAGTTGACCAAGTTAGCATTTTACATTGGAATAGAATAATGGCAAACTTGAGATTAGAATTTGCGAACTTCAAAAGGGACATCATGTTGAACTGCCAACCGGAAAATGGTGGAAAATTTACAATGGGTGGGAAGTCACTACCATCTGTCAAGGGTAATGTTTTAGAAGCTATAAATATAGGGATAAACTTAGTGAACGATAGGTTCATGAATACCGATCTAAAACATTCGTTGAATCATTTCATATTAGTAACACCTGGTACAGGGCTATTCGATGTGGATTACAACTTGATGTATGAGACAAGCAAGAAAATGTTGAGTATTGATAGCGCATTAGACATAGTGTGCTTGAGCCAACCTCCCTTACACGTTGTTCCTTTATTCCGCTATAGGGACCCTTTGAATAATGGTGAGGTTTCACATTGTGTCCCACATTGGTGTGACATTTCTTTTTATAAAGAAAGTACTGCAAATTCGACTCAATGGATACCTCACTGTAAGATTTATGAATTGCAAATGATGGGATTGATGGAGAATGAGGTCAATGAAATTGAGATTGAACGCTTTAGAGTTTTCAAAAATGCCAAATCGGTAACTGAGGCCATGGACAATTACGATAGTGATGTTTTCAAACCAGTGAATAAGATTGATTCTGACTCTAAGCTTGACATTAAATCTTCCGATTATTCCTTAGATCAGTCGGATAAAGATATTAAATTGTCATCTTCTAAAGATGGGAAAGCGGCCTTATCCCTAATCTGGAACAAGAATACCTCGCTCTTGCCGAACTCTTCCACTGCAAAAATTGACGTTTCAACGACAAACTCTTCTGTATTGGGTACGGTCACAATCAATGCTAATGAGAGTTCCGCCTTGTCATCTTTGTACACCTTAAATAAAACTTCTGATGACAAAGGAGTGAAAGTCTCACGGTCTATAAGCGCGGGCTCTCAAAGGGTTTTAACCCCAAAAACTTTAACCCCTGCTTCCACGATAAGAACTATAAAGGATGTGGCAAGTATGCACAGATTGAAGGAAGAAAAGCACGCATCCAGGTTGACGAAGGAGGGTGAGCCTCTCTCAAGTGATGATACTTTCAAACATCTCTCAAAGAAAAGGGAACTATCAGATACTCAGATGCGAAGGAATCATAACTCTTCAGGAAACATTGAGCAAGAGGCTGAAGATCCAACCGATTTATTATGGACCAAGATAGACAATCCCTCAAAAGAACTGCATTCTGACATGTTGGCATTTCTTCGTTTGAGTAGATGGAACGATGTATTCCCTTCAAATATAAAGCGAAGACTAGTGAAATGGAGATCTTTTGAGTCACCAGCTGCTTTGCCTATAACTACGTCAAGTTTTCCGTCCAGAGGTCAACTAGAGACTGAGTATACGTTCCAAATCTATAGTGTTTTTTTGAACCCAGAAAATAGCTTGGAGATTGAAAGTACCCACGACTTAATGAGAGAGATGATCCAGCTAAGGCTTCTATTAGGGTTTCAGATCTGCTATGGGGACCGATTGAAAAGTTACGAATCAGAGAAAAAGCCAGGTGGAAATGCCGACTCCCTAATAAAGTACTTTCCAAAAAATAGCTGTTATGGAGCCAGAATTTATATGTCATTAGATGATGAAATTCATAGAATATTTTGTGATTATAATGGGAATTTGTATGTTCAGTTGTTTCGAAAGATCGAGGAAAATCCAAATACAAACATGTTTGGAATACAGGACTATAAAAGAAAAAGTTACATCCCCTTAATCAGAACTCGTTATGTCGAGGAATACACACCAGCAAAAGTTGACTTTATAAACACCAAGCCGCGAAAGTATAATTGGAATCAGTTTGATCAGCTTGTTGCCGGATATGATGATGCTATGCCTGCTGACAAGAAACAGTTCCATAAAATGAAGTTTGTGGTTTTACCGTCTGCCATTCCTAAAAATGCTTATTTCATATCGAACGAGCACTTGACTGACGAAGAAATTCGGGTTGAAGGCTTGCGCAAATTAATTGCTATGATAGAAAGAGGAAAATATACAAAGCTGGATGAAAAAAGAACCAGGAAAAAAGAGGAGATTTTACCAGAAATTAGCTTTTACACGGGTAATTTATACGAATTCTTGAGTGATCAGGCCGAACATTATGACGCTACTGGTAATCAGCCTGGAAATTCGTTGATGCAGTCAGACAATGTGAGATTTAACAAAGGTATAAAGCTTAGTCAACTAGCCCAAGAACTACAAAGTCTAAATGGCGTTACATTGGTGGATAGAACATGGCATTTTAAGAGACATCTTCATTGTTTCCTTGGGAATGAACTCGTGTCTTGGCTCATAGAATGTTTTGAGGATATTGATAATAGAAGCGAGGCCACTAATTTCGGGCAAGTTTTAATGGACAAAGGAATGCTCAAGCACGTTGAAAGTCGACACGGGTTTTTAGATGGTTATTATTTCTACACATTTGAGGAAGAATATCTAGACAAGAATTATAAAGCCTCAAAATCTGGTGGTTGGTTCAATAGAAAGAAACATAGCGAAAAGCCAGAATCTGCAAATCTCACTCCTTCTTATACAAGGAATAGTTCTGATGCCGAATCAGCTAAATCTCCCATCATCTCTGGACAAGACAACCTCGACCTAAGAAAGATAACTTCTAACTCTATCGGTCAAAATTTGAATGAATCGGAAGCTTCTTCGGTTGCAGGGTCTTCGACGAAAACAAAACAGAAGAAAAAATTCATTTTAAGTAGATCTGTGAAGTACAATGCTGATCCCTTAAACAAATCTTTTAGGCCAGAAATAGTGACTGTTCACTACGATAGAGTCCACAATCCAGAGCATTGTTATCATATAAGACTACAGTGGCTCAACACCACTACAAAGTTCATTGACGATACAATTACCAATTGGTCGAGACTATGCGAAAGACATGGCTTGAGATTGGTTGAAACCCCTTGGAGTGAGTTGTGTACAATTCCTAAAATAAATCCTTTCCACTCGTTTGTTGATTTAAAACTCGTGGTCAATCCATGGATTGATCCCGAATTCCTGGATCCTCGAATCTTAAAGGATAATAAATTTTATTATCACCTATATCTCCTAAAAAATTCGGATTTCCTATTAGACAACAGATCAACTATATTCTTCATGAAGGACAATATCGAGATTACTTACAGCTGGGGTAAACCAATTTTCCAATATGCTCAATATATCCATAAGACTGGTGCTTATATAGTTGAGCTAAGAGATAATGGCGACTTGTTTTTGGCCCCAAATAATATCCACATAACCAGACTAAACACATCCCTCATATCTATTCCTGAACAGGACACAATAAAGTCGTACCAGTTAGACTCCCAAAAAGTAATGTTGAAATTTCGATCGTCTTGTACTAACGAAAATGTACTTAGAAACATATTCAGAGAGGCGAAAGAAAATTGGAGAGAAGATTGCCTGGAAAATGTGTTGCCTTCTGATGCTTAACGATGTAAAATAGATTATATAGAATTTAATGAAATGTCATGATATTTAGCTTATAAACGTACTTAGACAGCTATTCTTTCTGCAATCTTGATAGCATCAGCCAAAACACCATGCGCAGTAACTTCAGCACCAGCACCAGCACCTTGAATTATCAACGGATTTGGATATCTTTCAGTTTTTATAGATACAACATTGTCACTGCCCTTCAAAGAAGCAAATGGGTGATCAAAATCATACTTACCAATTTGGACGGAAACTTTGTTCGCCTTGAAATCCACTTGCCCAACAAACCTTAAAACTTTTTTCTCAGCTAACGCTTCTTCTTTGACTTTTTGAATATCAGCGTCGTAGTCGGATAACTTTGACAAGAATTCATCAGCACTTTGGACACTTTCTAAATCTTTTGGAATTAAAGACTCGACGGGGAATGAAGTTGGCGACTTAACATTAAAGCCGGAAATTCTGGCTAAGATAGTGACTTTCCTGGCTACATCTAAACCGTTCAAATCGTCTCTTGGGTCTGGCTCTGTGTAACCCAAATCCTTTGCAACCTTGACAACATCCGAGAACTTCACTTTGGAGGAAGCATCAGTAGTTGAAAACTCATTGAATATGTATGATAAAGTACCAGAGAAGATACCCTCGATCTTTTCTACTTTATCACCTGTCGTAATCAAGTCCTTCAATGGGCCAATAATAGGTAAACCTGCACCGACCGTAGCTTCATGGTATACCAAACCACCCGAAGCAGCTTCCGAACTATTGAAAATTTCATTCCAAACTGACAATTCAGAAGAAAACGCCTTCTTGTTTGGCGTCGCAATGGAGATTCCTTCCTTGACAAACTTTGGATAATATTCTGCGATAGTTTCATTGGAAGTGTTGTCAACCAAAATTGTTGGCTTGGAAGCTCCTTTCAAAAATTTAATTAACTCATCCAATCCCAATACCGGCTTGGCAGAAGCATTCTTATAAGAGCTCAAATCAACTGGTTTATAGTCCGAGGAGAACAATGCCTCTTTAGAAGATCTAGCAAAGTATACAACATTTAAGTGGACAGAAGCTTTCAAATTCTTCAACTGGTTAGCAAACGCAGTGCCAACAACACCAGATCCAATAATAGCAACATTGACTGATTTAACCATTTTGTTTTTGATAATTAAAGAGGTATAATTCTTTAAAATTCTTTATCGTTATAATGAACGAATTTTCAAAATCTGATAATTGCACGTGATTTGATATTATGGGATCACATACACTATATTCACTAAATTCACTATTCTAACTACTCCTACTTATGGAGAACTATCTCAAAGATGAAAATGCCCCTCAAGACAAGAAAATAGTTCTCAGAAACAACTGTCTGTTTTATTCGTATTGTCATTTAATAATGCGTGTATTACTGTCAAGTCTGTTCGTAAATTCTTTAGCAATTCTTAAGTTCATAAAAAGGCCCGTAATCATGCTACATTCAAATGAGCAAAATACCTAGAACCTGAATTAAGATTAGCGAAGAGAGATACCATGCATGTGGGTGGTTGCTTGACGCCAGACTTTTCTTTTGTTTATCAGTATCAGTTCCATTTATAATATACTTCCTGTCGTCCAATGGCTGAGGCATGAGTCCGTACTCTACTAACTTTCCAAAGTCCCATTCAATTGCAGTTTCGGTCTTAAAGCACCAAAATATCCATCCCGTAGTATGAGAATACTGGTCGAGTTGCATTTCAATAAATTTTCTATGTCTTTTCTTGTCTTCTTCAGACCATTTATTCCAATTGTTTACATTTGTACAGCTTCCTATCCTTTTATTGGTATATGGCTTTTCACCTGCGAACCTGGCACCCAAACCTACGCCATTTAGCCAAGGAGTACAATCTGTGAGGGCCGCCAGCCATTCGCCTACTACAGCTGGGTGATGGCGTAATTCTTTTTGAATGGATTTACTCAATGTTTTAATGTTCAGGAGGTGCTCCTCAATCGACTGATTGAGAGTATTAGCCGAGAAAACCTCATAGTGATGGTGGTCTATTAAAATATTGTAATTTTCAAGCGTACTATTCGATTTATTGCCAGGAAAAGAAAGAAAGTCGTTCCAGTAACCCATAGGTTTAAAGCCGTCTTGAAAAATTAGTGTATTGTTGACAGCTTGAGTTTTTCTCCCGTCCTTGTAGACGTCCTTGTAAAAACTCTTCAATTTACTTATGGAAAGCTTTGGAGTGAGTGGTTCATTTACAATTTCAATGCCATGTATTGTGTCCTTGTATTCCGTTGACATGTTATATCCTCCATACTTCAGAAAGATCTTGTGTAAAACCCTACTTGTAACGTCGAGATTTTCATCCTTTTTAAACCACCCGGGGTGACCTATATGTCTTAGTCCTGAATTATCAAATCCATTCTGAGATCCAGGAACTCCATGTAAATCAACCCATACTTTCAAACCATATTTATGGGCCCAAGATATCGCTTTATCTAAATATTCTTGCGCTCCGGGAACGTAAGGATCACTTTTGAGCCTTTCAAATGCCCAATAGCCGATTGGGATCCGGACCATATTTAATCCATATTTTTTGATCTTAGAAAAGTCAGATTCTTGATAAAAACTGTCCCAGTGTTTATTTAATCTTTTCTGGGCTTCATCATATCCAAGTTTTTTGCAGTAATGGTATTCATCTACCGGTATATCCTTTTCGCTTCCACCAGTTTTATTGAATTCCAAGAAAAGTGATGGTGTTATATAAGGTTCGAGAACTAGCCAACCACCTAAAGACACACCTTTATGTTGAAAATCTCTGGAGTTGAGCTTCGGTTGGAATAACGAGGAACCGTTTTTTTTGGTAGTTGAATTGGCAAACTGCAAAGCAAACACCAATTGAGGAAGCCATAGCGTATAAATAAATAGATCAACGAGTGAAATCAACCGCATAACAGCAGCGAGGTATCCTGTAATGATAACAACAATTAAGATAGATTGTAAAAATTTACATTGAGAATAAAGATAAATAGACACAGCCAACCATCGCGAACGGAGAGCCTAATAATATATTGCAATTTACTAAATCAGTAGCCTAGAAGAAGTACCCGATTGATAAGAGAGATGATATCTATGGAGATTGAAACTGCAATGTGAAGACTGTTTACTATTTATAAATGATCATATTTATTTAATAAAAAACCTCCTAGACAAACTTTGTAGAAATATGAATATATGTACAAATGTGCTTTCGTTCAAGCTTAACCACAAAAAAATCATAAATAATACATGCAGCCACAGGACATCAAGTGAGTTACATAATTTCATTAATATGATGTTCTATCATTCGGATGAGGTACCGTCACTCATAATCACGATTTATCTTAGTTGAACCTTAATCTAAATCCTCTTCGGTTGGCTTGATTTCTGGCTCACCAGCCCCGGCACCAGCGCCCAAAATATTAGTCACAGCAGCTGGAGGTTTCACAGCGATCATCATAACAACAATCTCGTATACCTCTTCAGGCACTGATCTTTGGTAAATACCCAAGATATCGGTAGGATTTGGGTAAACTGCCAATGCTTTGTAAAAACAAAGAGCCGCTTCAATCTTCTTTTCTGGCAAAGTGGCTAATTGTTCACCCAACGCAACTTGCTGCATGAAGAAACTCTCCTTCTCTGACAAGTCAGTTGGAACTGGATTTGCTTCTAAATCGGCTGTTAAAGCTTTCTTAATTGTGTCTAGTTTGGATTTCTTGGTTTCTTCGTGTTCTTTAGCCGCAAGTTTTTGTTGTTTGACCGATTTCTTCTTCAAGCTCTTTCTGAATTCTGGTGAACTTCTACGCTTGTAGTCAAAGTATACAGCATATGCAACTAATGCTCCTCCTGCGATTGCGGTGAATGTTAATCCTTTGCTCATAATGACTGTTTATGTATGTCTATTCCTGCTATTAATCAAAATGTATCGAAATAGGCCTGTATTTGCCTGTATCTACAAGGATTTAATACCGATATAGACTGAAAATTTTCAGCTGGGAGGCACATTACACAAAACTGTTTTTCATGTATCACGTGATTGAAAATTCGCTATGGATTTTTTTCTCTATCGTTTGATTGGGTCATAACTACACCAGGGTATATAGACCAAGTTGACAAATACTGTACTTATACCTAGACACTAGAAGGAATAATGTCAGACACAGAAGCAGAAGTGAAAAGGACATTCCCAGATTCTACTTTTAAATGGCCTAGACCACTCGGTAATTTCACAAACAGTAGTGCTTACCCACCATGGAAGCCTGTTGATACAAAGAAGGAAACAAGCCAAGTTTTCAGATTTACGTTTTACACCACCGTGGGAGCATACGCCTGGTTATACTTATGGAAGAGAACAACATTCAAAATTGGGTTACCATTGACAGTAGTTACATTTGCTACAGTGGCTACCGGAGCCAAGGGTATGGTTACTAACTTGAGAGAAAAAAATGATGGCTGGAACACATTCTGGGCTGTAGGTTTAGGTAACTTGGTCTGTTTGACAGCTGGGTTCAAAAACATGCCGGTTAAACATAAGGTATTGACTGGCATTTCAGGGGCTGCCATTGCTGCCATCCTTGACCATGCCTCGTGGTCTCAATCGCCCAGTTATGCTGGAAGAGACACCAAACACGTTATGGCAAATACTGGCGAAGAATTACCAAAGCAGCAATTCTGGGATGTCTGGAGAAGAAGACCATTGTCGCAAACAGTTGAAGAATTGGGTTCTGGCCGTGGCATATTCAAAGCTTGAGCTTTTGTAACCTACACAATTTAGTTACCGCATAATTTTATTATATCATCAAGTGTAAATGTAATAAACGTATCTATCATACTGAGGTTGTTGCCTTTATTCTGGTTCGTAATTAAGTTACTATGTACATCGTATCATAATCGAGCTATTCTGACAAAATATTCTAACTATACTTTTTTGTATGGATAGTCTAAAGTCTTATTTTTTTTCAATTTCCAAAGCTTCTTCTTCTTCTTAGTGGTTACATGTTCTGCAAATATTTCGTCACAAAAATCTTTTTTCCATTTTCTGATGAAGCCAGGATCCCATAACTCACTAGCAATTCCTAAATCTTTACAGCATCTCATTAAAGCATTACTCTTACAGCCTTCTAAGGCAGTAGTAATTTTTTCATCCCCACCGAAGTAGTCTTG
Organism: Debaryomyces udenii; assembly: GCA_030556595.1. NCBI lineage: Eukaryota > Fungi > Ascomycota > Pichiomycetes > Serinales > Debaryomycetaceae > Debaryomyces > Debaryomyces udenii. The sequence goes on along the minus strand of JAKTUI010000010.1, from coordinate 69,870 downwards.
TTCACCTCTTGCAACACTTACTAGCCTTCCATGGCAGATTAAAGCATATTCTCGAGATATTTGTTTGGGAGTAATGAGTGATTCAGTACGAGGTGCCAATCCCCAACCACCAGGTCCAAATGCTTTATTCAAAATCCTCCTGTACTTGATTTCTGGGAGGTATAATAAACCATCCGGTTTTATCTCGATATCATCATCTTCGATGGGCCCCAATAAGATATCGCTAACCTCTTTTGGAAATGGTGCTGTTCCTAATCCATGAAATGAATCCGACCAATTGATAGGCGCACCCGGCTCTGCTATGTTTTCTATCATAGGCGAATCTCCAAACGAAGAGATCGTAGCACCTGAAGCTTCTGTATCGCCATTTGTGTTCTGTTTAGTGTTAGATGTAGAGTTGCTCTTGAAAGTGCTTTCATTAGCTGGTGTGGAAGAATATGATTTTAAAAATGTGGGCTGCGCAGCCACCTTTTTGATAGGCGACTTCGAGTAATTGCCATAAGATCTTGCGCTTGTGATACCCCTTTTCAATAAGTGAGCACTTGAAATAGCTAAGTTTCTTATCATCATTGTATACACGTAAAGACTACAAACAAAATTGTCAAGTTTATCAGTGAAACTTTGTTAAAGTGAGTAGAGATTGTGTAACACACGCTACCTACTGTAGATGCAAGTACTCTAGGGAATTCACATTAGGAGCTTATATTAATTGAGAAAGTACTATACAATGATGCATGGAAGATAATAGAAGTAAATAATGCAGTAAATGAGATGTTTAAATGATAAAACGACGACATCCTGGAATATAAATATAAATGCAGTGAATGGATACTAATCATTAGCGCTAAGAATTCACTCGGTATGTTTTATTCTTTCAATGTATTCATAATCGAAGAGGGATTTTCTCAATGGCTTGTCCATGTGAAATTTGGATGTTAGTTCATGGTATTTTGTTTTATCTTTCAAGTCAAGGATTGAAATTTGTAAGGAAGGATCTAGCATGTATTTCTTTTCAATCTCGTGAAAAGCAGTGTACTTCTGAGTTAAATAATACTCAATGAGAATATCATCATTGGATTCGAGCAACGTGACTTTGTCTTCAATGGTCATATTCTTAATTAGTTCTGTTAACTTGTCGCTATTGACCTTGTCCCCATCTTTGTATTTCGCATCATCAAATAAGAAAGTCAATTGCTCCTCTTGCAACCACAATCTCACTTGAGGAACATAGTAGTAACCATTATAGAAATGTGATTTAGTACCCCTGTCGTACTCATGGTTAAGCATGTCCATTATATCATTAGGAACATAAGCTGGAACACCACTAATCATGGAATATCTTAGAGGATTGATTTTTTCGAAATTGAGCCAATGTTTACGGCGATCTCTGTAGAGCCGGACATCCTCGTGCTCTGCCTGCTTGTTTTTGATATAAGTGTCATATTCTCTAGGTGGTTCTTCGTTGATCTTGCCTAAGCCAGTGATATCTATATAAGTACCAGTATCAATATCAATAAATCTGGCGTCGATGACATTGTCTTTGTTTCCTTTATCTCTATGATGTAAAAATGTTGCACAATCAATGAGGTATTTGCCGTAACCTTCTGAAATATCCTCAACTACCAACGTCATATTATAGTTTTGTGCCAAACGGTTTAGCTCAGCAGAAGGCATTTGAATATCAATGTCAATATCAAACGGAAACATTAAACCATCCCAGTACCACGATAACAAAGGACCATGCGCTATCCACGAGATGATACCCTTTTCTTCAGCAAATCTGAACCAATTTCTCAATAATCTATCTAAAATTATTTGCTCTCTTATTTCTAATTGTCTCGTAGTATACCCTTCTTTCAAATAACGCAATGCACCGTTGAAAAAACGCCATTCATAATGCCATCCAGCATCATCGTTTTGTTTGTCCTTTTTCAAAGTGGCCAATTTGTAGTAAGTTGGTTCTTTTTGAAGAGAGACAGAGTTGCAATATTTCAAACCTCTGTAGTGGTTCATTTCATGTCTGTTCAACAAATTTGATTCGATTTCCTGAGGGTCATACTTTAATTCATTCGTCATTAAATCTTCCAAACTATTCAATCTAATCTCATATTCTTCAATCTGTGAATCAATATGGTCTTGATTATAATTAAATGCTTCGGGATCTAAATATAATTCACGGCTGGCATTTTTATCTTTTTGCCTCGTTATGGAGAACATTTTGTACACATCATCATCCAAGTCTAAAGGTCTAGGCTTAATGGTGCTCAACAAGTCATAGTACTCATCAACGGGGTTTAAAGTTAGAGTTTGACCGATGTCATCTAAATGGTTAGCGTTGATTTGCTTTCTTTCCAAGAAGTGTTCCAACATGTCTGTATGCACCATTCTCTTCTTTCCTGAAACCTGAGCTTCATAGGTTCCATTTTTTGTCAAAAATATTATTGATATTGGATTTTCCTGATATGTCAACAAATGGGATTTACCTTGCATCATCACTTGCTTGGGAGGAGCTTTGTTCTTCGGAGAAGATTTGACCGCGAATCCTGGTAGGTAATACTTAGATGGCAACCCTATTTCCCTCAACTGGTCATTTGTTAGGTCTCGGGTGTTCATGCAAAAGTTTGGGTTCTTGGTGGGTTTATTTGCTTCACTTTGTAGCCAAGCGCAATCAAGCTTTTCGTCATCGCTCTTGTTCAACTCCTCATTGAGCATCGTTAAGTCAACCCAATCAGACCACGAAAACGGCACCGTGATCAAATGATCCTTCGACTTTTCATTCTGGGGGTTCTTGGATTGCAATTGGGTCTTCAATTCGTTCAAATACACCGAAAGCGTAAGTCGCGGGTCGTAGTACAAAGTAGGCCTGTTTACGTAGTTCATTACCCCCTCCTCTGGCGTCAAGAAGTCCTTCAAATTGATCTGCAAGTCGGGCTCTGATATCTCCGTGTTGGCCAACCAATACCGTTCCTTGTCGTTCCTCACCTTGTCTAGAAGGTGCGAGATCTTCTGTTTATTCTCCAACTCAACGTACATTGTATCATCTGGAACCTCAACCTCATCGTCCATCTTGTAGTTGATAGATGCAACATGCTTCACTGCTTGTTCCTTTAATTTGGCCTCTTGCTTAGTGTAAAACCTAGTGAAAAATAGCACATTAATGAACAAAACTAGCACGAACGTAATTTTTATAAACTTGATATTAATCATCCTGCAGTTTTACCGTATATAGTGCCTATGTCCAATGTAATGTGCCAACTCTATGCTTCCTACTCCCTTCCTATATAAAGAACACTAAGCTAACTCTGTATCATCTAATGCTATCTTGAGGCTTTAATGAAGAGTTTACAGAGTCGTGTGATCCCGAAAAAAAATTGTTTAGCAATCGTGTTCCGAGATGTCGGTGGTTCCGGAATGACTTCCTTGCATTGCACCACGCCCTAGAGAAGAAATAGGGAATAATAGCGGCACCGCTTGAGACAATAAGGCGCGCTAAATGTCAAAAGCTGGTCATAATCCGCGCCTATTGTATGTAGGATTAATTTGCGAAGAGAAGACCGAAATTACAATTACCAGCAGTTACGGAAATGTCTCGGCAAAAACATTTTCCTGACTAGTCACACTACTACAGTCAGCCGTTGCTTGCAGACTGCGGCATACCTTATCTACAGAAATAAGCAAGTGTGAGATATGCAAAAGAATAGGGGTCAAGTAAAGTTTAAATAATGGGGTAGAAGATAGATAAGTATTAAGACTAAAATCTTGAGGTTTCGATAACGGCTACAACCTGTTAGATGGAAAACATGTTGCAGCACAAACTAACATAAATTGGTGCGAAAAAACTTGTATTAATGTACACACTATACACTGGATATAGTAAATAAAATAACATGTGAAATAAAAGATGTAAGTAGTGAAATTAGATAATCGGCGACTGATCGCTCACGGGAGTGCGCAGATACTTTAGCCTATCTATTTTCTCGTAGTTGAACAAAGGCCTTCTGAAAGGCTTTTGAAACTTGAACATAGATGTAAGTTTGTGATATTCAGGATTATCGCTGATTTCCGATTGGGCCTTTTGGGAACCAACTTGTTCAATAAGGATATTCTCGCCATCTGGCATATTGAACATGAACGAAAGTTCTTGTTTGTGTAGATCGGTGACGTCCTTCGTTAAATAGTACTCTAGCAAGACGTCTTCGTGGCGTTCCAACAACTGTAAAATTTGCTCTTGGGTCATAGCCTTCACAAGCTTGGTGAACTCACTTTTGTTGTTGACATTGCCTTTATCGTCAAAAAGGTGCGGGTGGCTCTTTTCGAAGAGAAAGATGAGTTTGCTCTGATGAATCCACAAGTTGATCTGGTCAAGGAAATAGAAACCATTGTAGTCATAGTTCGACATTCCTTGTGCGTATTCATCTTTTAGTATGGCTTCGACATTATTTGGTATATAGCAAGGAACTCCTCCGATCATCGTGTATCTTAGAGGTGAAAGCTCTTCGTAGGAGTAAAAATGCAAATTACGGCAATTGTAAACTGGCTTTGGTTCTTGGAAAATTGACGCCTTATTAACCATATCCTTATACTTATCTGGAACTGTCTCTTCACTGATACCCAATCCGGTGATATCAATATATGAACCAGTATCAATATCTATAAATCTGGCGTCAATGTGGTTTTCTCTATGAGTCTTACCCCTGTGGTGAATGAAGCTTGAACAGTCGATGAAGTATTTTCCAAACCCTTCAGATATGTCTTCAACAATTAAAGTTTGATTATACAACTTCGCAAACCTCGCCAACTCTTCTGCAGGCATCTGAATATCAATGTCTTCGTCGAATGGAAATAACAAGCCGTCCCAATACCATGACAATAATGGGCCATGAGCAATCCATGAAATGATGCCCTTTTCGTTAGCAAACCTAAACCAATTTCTTAAAATACGATCAAGCAAAACTTTTTCTCTAATTAACAATTCTTCTTCAGTCCAGCCTTTCTTCATATAACGCAAAGCCCCATTGAAGAATCTCCATTCATAATGCCATCCAGCATCAAGATGATTCTCCTCTGTATGGAAGTTTAACCTAGCCATTCTAAAATAGGTCGGCTCATTTTTTTTGTTGAATTTATTGGCATATTTCAAACCTTCGTAATATAGCTTCTCGTTTCTTGTTAACTTCCACTTGTTAATTGTATGGTGATCGAATATTAATTCATTTGTAGTCAAGTCGTGTAAGGTTTTCATTCTGGTATCATACTCCTCAATTTGCTTGTCAATTTTATCCTGCTGATAATCAAAAGCAGATTGAGGTAAGTAGATCTCTTTAGAATTTTCAGGAATTTTATCCTTTATTTTGGCTACCATTCCGTATTCGTCATCTTCTGGGTTTAAAGGACTTGGCCTGACTTTAGACAATAGGTCGTCAAACTCTTTAACGGGGTTAAGAACAATTTGTGGATTCTGGTTTTTATTATTAGTTAAAAAAGTTTCAAAAAGATGACTATCCACAATTCTTTGTTTGCCGTCAACTTGTGCCTCATATACACCATCATTAGTTAAAAAGATTATTGCCAAAGGATTAGCAGCATAAGTTAGTAAGTGAGACTTGCCTTCCAACATTCTAACTTCATTTGAGGCCTTGTTTGTTGGAGATTTCTTGACAGCAAATCCAGGCACATACTTGGTTGAGGGTAAGTTCATTTTCTTCAAATCTGCTCTTGTGATATCGCGATTGTTAGTACAGTACTTTGAGTCTCTTGCTGGAATATGATGCGATGCTTTCATGAATTCACAAGTTTTTCTTTCCCGCTCTGGTTTGATCAATTCATCATTCAACATCGTCAAATCAACCCAATCAGACCATGCGAACGGCACAACTATTTGGTGATTTCTGGTTTTCTCATTGTTAGGGTTCTTCTGTAAATATTGATGTTTGATTTCGTTAATGTAAATAGATAAGGTGAATCTGGGATCGTAGAAAAGTGTTGCTTTATCCTGCCATGCAGACTTTACAAAATCATCAACATTGATTTGCAATTCATAGTCGGTCAATTCTGTATGCCCGAGCCAGTACTTTTTTCGGTCTTTGCTCACTTCATTCAACTTGTGCAAGATCTTATCTGAAGTCGAAAGCTGTGCGTAAGGCCTACTTGGCACATTGTATAATGGTTTGTCATATTTACGAACATCTTCGTTATTTGACTCTCCACCAATAGGGTCATTAGAAAATATAGTGTTTGTCTTCGGTATGTTCGCTAGCACCGTCGCTTCGAGCGTTTCTTTATCAAGACTCTCCATATCCCCATCATAAAGATTGTCAAATACATAGGACGCTTGGTCCTTGATCTTAGCACGCAACGAAGTCGACGTTCTCTCGTCTACTAACGTGGTACTGATATATAGCACATTAATAATGGCAAATAGTAGTACCACAAACTTGATTGCTTTCATATTAAGGATTCTTCTGAATAGCGACCTTGACCTTTGCCCAATGCCAAGGCTATTACTTGAAATAGGCGAGAGCATTATCTCAAATGTATTTTGTTGTTTTCTTTGCGTAATTAGTCTAGCTGTCAATGTAACTGTAAAAATATGCCCTTTAATCGAAATCCTCTTGATTCGATTATTTGCTATGTATGTTAACAAACGAATGAACGTTGAGTCAGAAATTGGTATTCTACTCGTCTACACTTTTATAGCAATTCTTTCCAGGTTCAATATCAACTATACTCCCTGGCTTGACTAATATACTTTCCTTTCAAAGAATAAACTTATCTAGTAGATGCACCAATCAGTCGTCAGTGTTGTTTGAGGAATCTATCTTGCAGTCAGTTAATAGTAACTACCAGTAATCACAACCTATGAAAAGAATAAAATATTTTGATACCTATACAACTCCACCTTCAACCATAGAACGGATCCGTAGTATCAATCCAGCTGATGATGAAAAAAAAAGAATAAGGCATAGGACCGGAAAATAACACAAACCGACTATCGGAATGCTAAATGCAACTGTGCATTGATTCAGTAAGGCAACTATACATATGCAAGATACGCTTCCTGGAAGAATTAACAATAGAGCTACCAGCAAATTTAGGTAAGTAAATACCCTCGAAATTTTTCAACGGAGTAAGTAATTTCCCGAATAGTCACTTACGAGGAAAAAACCAAGACATTTTAAAAAGCGTGTCTCGAAAATGGGGTTACGAGTCTCTAGGAACAAGCATCCGAGACACGTATACGCTATATGTATACACAGATCGCGAAAGCATTAAGAACAATCGAGAATCAACATATGTCACACAGTCCTGGCGCTGTGTACCTGGAAAGAAGTTAAAATGATAGTGAAATACAGTTCGCCGTTTAGGTGGAGCAGAAAATTGACAAGTTTCGCGGTATAGTTACTGCAAGACACGACGCATGACTAGTGAAATTAGAGCAAAGCTCCGATTGGGGGCTCGTGACATTGTATAATAAGATTATATTGATAATACAAGTACTTGTTTTGGGTGTATATATAGGAATATTTACGATATTGGGTACTGTATATTGAAGTACCGATCCTGTATGAAGCACCTAAATGCCATCGGAGAATCCACTAACAACTGATTTGCCAAAACCACCTTCCTTCATGGCCAACTCATAGTAGCCGTAGATAGTTGTGACAGACAATAAGATAGAAGTACCTGAGCCTAAGGTACCCATCAAGTCACAAAAGACCGACAAAGCACCGATGGTGGCACCACCGAATGCGGCAGCAGTAGGAATGATTTTTTTCAATTCTCTGTAGGCTGAGGTGTCTCTATGACCAGCGATCACCAAACCTTGCTCTTTGAACTGTTTTGCGACATCTCTTGGAGATGCACCACTGATTTCAATCCAGGTGGTGGAGAAGACTGCGCAAGAGCCCAACACAAATATTATGTAGATGATAGTCTTGATTGGATCAAGCAAGGCTTCAGTGAATGACATGGGAGGCTGGATGTAATATGCTAAGCCGCTGACGGCGTACAATTGAGATGCACCCTGTCTAGTGTCCCAGCTTCCTAAAATTTTGACAAACAAGTTATTTGGCCATCTCACGAATAACATCTGCGAAATGATGAAAACATTAGAGGACAAAGCACTCTGCAACATAATTGGGATGTTTGAGGTATAGAATAACCTGATTGGGTACAATCCGTATGGACCTCTTTGTCTGGTTGATTTGATTGGCAACTCAATTCTGAAGCCTTGCAAATAAACAACTAAGAAGAAAACAAAGATGGTAGCGATTAATTGGAACATGTTAGGTAAGTGAGATCTGTAAAATGCCTCAAGCAATGCTCTCTTTTTATCTCTACGCGAGCCTAACAAGTGGAATAATGCCACAACAGCACCCTCGAACTCGGTCCCCTTACCAATGTTGGAAGTGGTTGGAGCAAATGCTTTCCAAAAAACTTGTTCACAAACATTGGTAGCAGTAAACAAAGAGATACCACTTCCAAGACCATATCCTTTTTGCAACAACTCATCCAACAAAATGACAACAATACCAGCAAAAACCAATTGCAACACTAACAATAAACACACGCCGGTCCCTAACGACGATGGAGGACCGTACATTCCAGTCAAAACGTACACAGTAGCCTGACCGACCGCTAACAAAATAGCGAATAACTTCTGTGCTGTTTGAAATTGGTCTCTATCACTCTTTTCGTTCATGTCAACATGAATCAATTTAGTACCCTGCAATAACTGGAAAACCATTCCGGCTGACACGATTGGCGAGATCCCCAATTCCATCAATGTACCACGGTTGGATGCTAACATCATTCTTAACCAGAACAATGGATCACTACCATCACTAGAGGCAATCCCGTATAACGGAATCTCACTCATAACTAGGAAAATTAATAACGTTACACCTGTCCACATAAGCCTTTGTTGAAAGGCCACTTTACGCTCAGGGGCAATCACCTCTGGCATAAATGGTGTGAATGGCTTTACTAAATCTAATACACGAAACCCACTCATTGTAATAGATGTATCTACTAAATAACAGAAATAAATCGTACACCCCAATTTTCCACCATCTTCAAAATGGTTGAAACTCGTGTTGACGTGTTCAGACAATTTCGATTTTGTGTAACTCTCACGAATTTCTATTTTTCAGTGCTACCCAAGAGCAGACATAGGTTATCAGCCCAATATAAGCACTTATACTAAAGTCAGCATGGCAGGAGCTTGGGCAGAAAAACTCAAGAAACCACCGACATCAACTGATACTACTAAAATTGCATCCACAGCACTGGTAGCACCCGGGTCTTCCGAACAGGATTCACAGTTTAATGGTCAGGAAATCCTACAATACTTAAACAGTTCATACAATAAACATCTCCAGGCGGCAAAGGATGACAAACAAGGAGAACACACGAAAGTGTATCGGTCATTGGAGTCATCGTCTCAGTGGAAAACAAAACCCACCAAGGCCGCACCTTCCTCTGGCGGTGCTCCCAAGAGACAAAATTCGAGAACCGTTATCAGAAATCAAAAAGATGCTGCTGGTAAGTACAACGGCACCATTGACCTCCTTTTCGAGCTCAATAGGTCAATTTACCAGCAGCAGCATCCTCCTCATCATCAATCAAAAAAATAATCTTTGTTATTACATGTCTACTTTTGTCATCAATTGGCCAGTTCTTCGAAGTTTACCGCAAAGATTTGTAATCTGTCATGAATTTCATGTATAAATTTGTATATAGCCTAATCAACGTGAACTTAGCGACAATTTGCCCCCTTTGCCGGGGTGCGATTTCTGAGTAAGGCCCTATACTTGCTTCTATTGTAGGGCCCGGCGTTCGGGGTATCTTGTAGAAGTGCGGTTATTTAGTAATGACCCTGATTGCTCCGGGCACTATATACCTGAAGTACGGGGATTAACAATCCTCCTATTTAATCATAGTTTTATCCACTAGAATCATATTCTATTTCATTTCCAACCTATTACCATTTTGAACTAAAATTTGTACTATTGGAAATATTAACATGTCTACCCAACACAATTCAGTATCTGAGCAAATGAATGTCGATACCGACATTATCACATTGACGAGATTCATCTTGAAAGAACAACAAAAGTCAGCGCCTAATGCTACCGGAGAATTGTCATTGTTGTTAAATTCGTTGCAATTTGCATTCAAGTTCATTGCCCACAACATCAGAAGAGCAGAATTGATCAATTTGATTGGAATCAGTGGTACCGCAAACTCCACGGGGGATGTTCAAAAAAAATTGGATGTTATTGGAGACGAAATTTTTATCAACGCCATGAAATCATCCAACAACGTGAAGGTGTTGGTTTCGGAAGAACAAGAGGACTTGATTGTATTTGAAGGTGGTGGTCGTTATGCTGTATGTACTGATCCAATTGATGGGTCATCTAATATCGATGCCGGGGTTTCTGTGGGGACTATATTCGGGGTCTATAGATTGAAGGATGACTCGCAAGGGTCGATCAAAGATGTTTTAAGAAAGGGTTCTGAAATGGTTGCCGCTGGTTATACCATGTACGGTGCCTCTGCCCACTTAATGTTGACTACAGGTAGTGGTGTCAACGGATTTACCTTGGATACTCAATTGGGTGAGTTCATTTTAACTCAACCAAACTTGGTTATTCCAGACAGAAGAGCTATATACTCTGTCAATGAGGGTAACTCCTTCTACTGGCCCGACAGCATCAAGAGGTACATCGAAGACTTGAAGAAACCACAAGAAGACTTAGGTGGTAAGCCATACAGTGCGAGGTACATTGGTTCTATGGTTGCTGATATTCACAGAACAGTGTTGTATGGTGGTATATTTGCTTATCCAGCTGATACCAAGCTGAAGAATGGTAAATTGAGAGTTTTGTACGAATGTTTCCCTATGGCCATGTTAATGGAACAAGCCGGTGGGGCAGCCATTAATGACAAGGGTGAGAGAATTTTAGATATTTTGCCAAAGGCTATTCATGAAAAAAGTGGTATTTGGTTGGGATCTAAAGGTGAAATTGAAAAATTCTTGACTTATATCAAATAATATAGTTATTTGTTTAGCTTTAGGTTGAGTAAATTATGATTTACGTTGCATTATTTATATTTTTATATAATTATTGTATCTAGAATGAAATTCTGTCTTGACATGGGCTGTAACTGCTTCAAGAGCACAGAATGAGCCATTTGCAATTTAAGTGTTTCGATCGAAAAGTGATTTTGTGAATATATAAAATGCTCACTTCTTAGCTTATTATTTTAAAATTCGAATTATGTCCCAAATTTGCTTATGACTCAGTGAAATATTCAGGAAATAAAGATAATGAAACGTAAGACATTTGTGAATAGGATCTCGCATGCCATCAAGCACTACCTATCATTCCATGTGTCTATTCCTAATTTAAGGAAGTTGTCGTTTTTAATATCCTTATTTTCATGTCTTTCCTCCGGATCAATAATGCTATTTTCATTATTTTCGTCATCTTTGCATGAGTTGTTTGGTGTATCATATCTATACATTAACTTCATTGCTTCATTATCTGCTATCGGAATGTATCTTTGCTTACCCGTTTTAGGGTATCTAGCAGACTGCTACGGGCCCTCGCTATTGTCCCTCATCCTGATTTGGTTCTTCGTCCCCAGTTATTTTGTAAATGGACAACTTGTGAAAAGTCTCAGAGATAGCGATTTCTCCAATGTTCATTTGTATGGATTTTGCATCAGTTTTTTCTTCATTGGCCTAGCTACATCATCGCTATATTTCCTGAGTCTTATAACCTGTGCCAAAATTTATCCAGAGCATAAAGGATTAGCCATATCATTACCAGTTACATGCTACGGTTTGTCTACCTTATTGGGATCACAATTGATGAAGTGCTCTTATTTCAGGCAGCATCTTGAATTTCTAAATTTATATAGGGTCTTCAACTTCTTTGGGTGTCTCTATTTAGTCATGGGTGCACTAAACTTTGTTTCAAGTTCAGTGGTAAGCATGGAATCTGAGGTCATATTCGTCAACGAGGATGCAACTGATGGAATAGAAAGATCAGGCGAAGACGAGCCATTACTCAGAACGAGATCAATGCATTCACATCACAGCTGTGAAGATGATGACAACTTACTTCCGCAGAGATCCATTATTGAGCCCCTCAAGCATCAAGAGCGATACATCAATTTTTTAACTGACAAATCTGCGTGGATATTACTTATATCACTAATTTTGAACATCGGGCCCATGGAGAGTTTTCAAAATAACTTGGGCTCAATCATTATTAACAATCATTCTCACAGCAATTTGTCCGATCAAGTGAGTTTAATGGCCACATCCTCCACGATCACAAGATTAATAATTGGTGGACTTTCCGATTACTTGTCGTCGTGCCAGAGAAAATATCCTATCTGTCGCGTAAACCTTTTGATAATGAGCTTGGTGATAGGCATTTTAGGTCAAATCTTGATGACCAAACCAGTGAACTTCTCAGCCATAGCGATGTTGAACGGCTCTTCTTATGGCGGACTTTTCACTATATATCCCACAATTGTGGCATCTATATGGGGGATCGATATGATGGGATCGACATGGGGGTCCTTTATGGTCGCTCCTGCTATTGGTTCTATCGCCTTTTCTCTCTTCTACGGTAATGAAGTCGATCAGAAATGTGTGGATGGCGGTGCTAATTGCTTGCAGGATTACTTTATTGTCAATGCTGTCAGTCTAGCAATAAGTTTGGTTCTAGTTTTTGTCGTCTGGAGGCTCATCTGGTACAAACGAGGCTATAAGTTATTTTAATTTAGGCATAATAAGTAGATTAAGCATGATTGCATATTAAGCTTATTGTGTAGAGTGCGAACAAGCGACTGCTTCACCTCAACGGTCGTTACATAGTTCCACCATGGCCTATCATTTTAGCCTGCCCTGTCTCATCTTAAGTAGTCGTTCTCCGAATTAAACATCGCAAGGGGTACTATTATGCATGTCTACATGGTAGCATGTAAGCGACTGGTAGCATTCCGATCCGGATTATTCGCCCGGAACCCAGCCGCCAACGCTCCAATTTCTTCTCTGCGAAATAATGCGAATCCGCAAACAGCCACTACAGCCGTGAACTGCTAAAGTCACCGGTGATTCAAATTATCGGCAAAATCTCAATATGCCACTCCAACTTCCTATTTATCTTGGTTTTGTATCCTGTCTATATATGCCATGTGCCATACCTCTATCAATATTGGACATTTGCTGACTCTTTCCTTTACGACAAAGCTGGATGCTTAATCTCACGGCATGCGGCATGCTCATCAGGCACTGGCTCGGCTTCCAAATTAATGCGACGTGGTTAAAAATGACACGTTATTCATTTTTTTTACGCTAAATTTGTAGCAGCCTACACTATAGTACATTTCTTTATACTCTATTCTTCGCTCCTTTTAAATGGCCATGTCCTCTCTAAACTAGTTGATGGTTTGCAAGAATTGTCGATATTGTAAGGGTTTGTTCTGCAAGTTACATGCTATTGTTTACAGCCACGTCCAAATGTTTTCAATTTAGCAGGACACGCTAGACATTTTTTTCGACAACACACACAGAATACGACCAACTATAAATATACCTGTATTCCCCTTATTCGTGTTCATAAAAAAATGTTCTTTGATTTTATTCATATATACAGACAGACAGTATATATTTATAGTATATCTTTTTAGATACTTTATAACATTAGCTGAATAGACATGAAAGGATTGATTTTAGTCGGTGGTTATGGTACCCGTTTGAGACCATTAACGTTGACGTTGCCAAAACCATTGGTTGAGTTTGGTAACAGACCTATGATTTTACACCAAATCGAAGCATTAGCTAATGCAGGTGTTACTGACATTGTTTTGGCTGTCAACTATAGACCAGAAGTTATGGTATCTACCTTAAAGAAATACGAAGCTGAATACGGAGTTTCTATTACTTTCTCTGTGGAAGAAGAGCCATTAGGGACTGCAGGGCCATTGAAGTTGGCAGAAAAAGTTTTAAAGAAGGATAAGTCACCAATCTTTGTATTGAACTCCGATGTCATTTGTGAGTACCCTTTCAAGGAGTTGGCTCAATTCCATAAAAACCATGGGGCTGAAGCAACTATTGTTGCAACCAAGGTTGATGAACCATCTAAATACGGTGTTATTGTCCATGATAGAGATACACCTAACTTAATCGACCGTTTCGTGGAAAAGCCTGTCGAATTCGTGGGTAACAGAATCAATGCTGGTTTATACATCTTGAACCCATCTGTTATCGACTTGATCGAAATGAAGCCTACCTCGATTGAAAAGGAAACTTTCCCTATCTTGGTTGAAAACAAGCAATTGTACTCTTTTGACTTAGAAGGGTTCTGGATGGATGTTGGTCAACCTAAGGATTTCTTGAGCGGTACTTGCTTATACTTGACTTCATTGTCTAAGAAACAACCACATAAATTGAGCAACGAAAAATTCATCCACGGTGGTAATGTTTTGATTGATCCTTCTGCAAAGATTCATCCATCCGCATTAATTGGTCCAAATGTTGTCATTGGTCCAAATGTTGTTGTTGGTGAAGGTGCCAGAATTCAAAGATCAGTCTTATTATCAAACTCCGAGGTCAAAGACCACGCTTGGGTCAAATCCACCATTGTCGGTTGGAATTCCAGAATCGGTAAATGGGCAAGAACTGAAGGTGTCACTGTGTTAGGTGATGATGTTGAAGTTAAGAATGAAGTTTACGTTAATGGTGCCAAGGTCTTGCCACATAAATCTATCTCTTCGAATGTTGAGCATGAAGCCATCATTATGTGAGCTCTCCTTATTTACCTATTGGTTATATACACAGAAGAATGGATATTTCATATAAAGCCTTTTATTCTCTCGGGTTACTAGTGATGAAATGTACTTTATAAACATTACATAATTTTACAATACCTTTATTATTCTACTTACGAAAATAATCTTATTTTCTCATGCTAGTTCTCTGACGATATGTCATGGGGTTACTTGCAGGCATAATATATACTATCATCTTATGCTTACTAAGGGATCGTTGACCTTTAAATCTGGCCTGAATAAACGTAGTATCACTACATTTATTATATTACTTATTAGCCAAGGTATATATTATGTACACGTCAATTCAAAGTCCAATATACATGTGAAATGTATCAAATTTACAAACCGATAAAGCCATCGTTACAACTTTTCCTTAGTGGTTCTGACAATGGCTTCTTTCCACTAAGGTATTGCAAAAACAATAATTTGCCAATTATTGGCTCATCGACTTGGCCCATATTTAGTAACTTATTGTTAACTGGGTTTTCGTACGACACGCTTAGTCTGCCTTGCTGTAAAATCTCTATCCAAAGAACATGGTTCTTAGGAACTGATCCTCTGTGTCCTTTGAAAACGTTTCTTAATTGCTCTAAACCGTTGGCAACAATTTCTTTCGATTCTTTACTCTTAGGATGCGCCAAAATGGACTTGATTAAACCATCTTTCAAATGGCTGAAGTCTGTATTTCTTACTGGGGAAATTCTCACAGCGAACCTAATCTTCTCGTCCAACAATTTTTCGATGAGAACCGTGGAAAGCTCTGGATCATTCAATAAATTTTGTAAAGAATTATCACCCATTCCAAGAGTAGACAAAACATTTTTATTAAAAAGTTTTTTAGTTTTGTCAATATCGCTTTTGGCCACATAAAGACCGATGCCATAAACTTTGAAACCTAAAAACGTAACGGATCTAACTCCATAACCAAGTAACTGAAAATCGGTATTTAGGTTAGTTTGATAAGAACTCACTAAATCAGTTGGAAAGGGAGAGATTGATGAGTCAACAGTCACAGAGCTCTCAATTGGAAGAGCATTTCTTGGAGCTTTATCTAATTTAACTAATTCGGTATTATAAATAGCAAAGCCAGTTAGTGCAGAAAATCCAATTATGCCAAGGGCGTTAGATTTTCCTTGATGAACTCGTGCTTTATTGATAGTCACCCCTGAAGAGAAGAATTTCCTTGAAGATTTCTTCAATCCCAGGTTAATGTTGCGTATCAAAGTCGTCTTGAACATTATTACTATCGATGAATAATATCAACTATTGATTGGTAATATGTTAAATTATATGAACTATTGAATTTTGTGTAATATGTTTACAAGCTAGCGATTTCGCTACTAACGGCCATAGAATTTTGCAATGATAATCCACTCGCTAGTTGAGCTTTATATATCGATTGCCATTTCGACCACTCTTGTTCTGGTGAATGTACTTCTGGCGATAACCAATCTTCACACAGATTTGTAGAATTTGTAGTCAGTAGTGTTGCAATTAAATATCCTAATAGAGTATCCCCTGCACCTGTAACATTCTTAATCTCCAAGTTTCTATTGTCAGGAGGGATAGGATAATATTGAATCACCACCCCCATCCGCTTAACTACACCTTCCTCATCGGTATATTGTCGGCCTTCGGAAGAGATAGTGAAGTCGGGGCAGTATTGCGAAGTTGTAGGAATAGACTTATAATCACCAACGTTAGTTGAAAGGTTGATGTACAAAATACCCCTAGAGCCTAGCTTAAGCAATATGTTAGGTACATAAGGTAATAGCTGGAAAGACTGTTGTATATAGCCCTCATTCAATCCTTCGTTGATAACTGTATGTTTTCTTGAAAATGCACTCAATTTTTCTCTATACTTCGAGTCTATACCTAAGGAATCAAGCAATGGAAACCAATCATTATAATCATCGAAAAGCTCTCTGGAGCTGAAGGACGAATAGATCGCCTTTAGCTCGGCTACCGTCGGGGAAATCAACAGGATTGAATTTTTAGGAAAAACTTGAAGATTTTTGGAATTTACTTGACTAATTCTCATGGATTTGGGAGATGAGGTTGGCTCTACCACCACCCTTGCTTGGGGTAAATTGATTCGAATGAATTCTAGTACTTCATTCATAACTTCAGATGAAATATTACAATCAAAAACAATATATTTAGGTTGGGCTCTTTGCAACTGTTCCTTTATATGCCTAGCAAAAAAGCCTTCTTCCACAATAGACATATCAGCGCAAGCTACAACTAAATCGCCATCTCTATCATGCATCGAAATGTACTGAGCTGTTGAATGGTGTACATTTTCAGAAATGTGAATCCCCGAAGTATCGATATCGTTGGTAGATAACTGCTGTACTAATGATTTTCCTGCAAAATCATTTGCAACAATAGAAACTAGCCTATGACTCGGCATTCTTTTATTGAGGGAACGGTTGATAGAATCCAAGCTAAATTTAGACGCCAAATAAATGTTGTAGCCTACTCCTCCTATAGATGATCCGATACGGCCAGGGTTAGAGTCATTCATAGTTATATTTGAATCGTTGAATCTGCTGCTCGTGTCTAAAGCAATTGAACCTATTATAATTGCATCTACAGTATCAGAAATCTCTTTAGTTTTGTCCTCTCTCTTTACCGTATTAAAAGCCGTCGTAGATGGATGAACAATTGGCGACTTTTGAATAGTATCCTAAATCAGAATTAGTATAGATTCTAAAAATAAGTACATTTCAGACACGTACGACACTCTCTTCACTCTTTTCTATCTGAAGTAACTCCTTTGCAATTTCGGTTGCACATTTAGCATTATTGTAAACAAATTTAATGTTGCACTCAACTGATTTTCCATCTGTCTCTTTACTAATTCTGCTCAACATAAAAGGTGTTAGCTCTTTTCCTCTGATACCTTTATCTCTGGCTTCTTCATTTGCTTTAGTTATAATGTCACTAATGAATTCAGACGATAATGCTGAGTCCTCTGGAGGAGGAATACAAAAAACATTGCCAGAATTTAATCGCATTTTGTTGTTTTGATTATGAATAATCAGAGCAGCTTGTCGGAATGAATTGAATGTGTAAGGTGATAAGACACCAGATCCCCGACAATAAAAACCAGGAACTTCAACTCTTTCTCGCTTATTGTCGTTATAAGTTCCAACAAATACACCCTGAGTTTCTAGGTATTCCATAGTTAGACCAATATCTAGGATCGATTTGGGTCCAGCACAGACAACTGATACTGGCGTTTGACCCAATTCGTTTAAGTCTGCAGATACATCCATTGTCAAATGTCCATCCTTGTGAACTCCACCTAATCCTCCTGTTCCAAAGACCTTAATTCCAGCCAAGTGTGACAAGATCATCGTCAGTGCTATGGTGGTACCACCACTGTCTCCACTAGCCATAGTATAACCGATATCTCTACGTGATATTTTATTAACTTTAGCATTATATGATTTTTCACCTAGATATTCAAGTTGCTGCATCGTTAATCCCACATATGGCCGTCCATCAATAAAAGCGCAAGTAGCAGGAACCGCTCCATTATTTCTAATAATTTTCTCTACTTCATTGGCCATGTTCAAGTTCTCTGGATATGGCAAACCATGTGTAATGATTGTGGACTCTAACGAAACCACCGGCTTAGACTTATCATTCAAGGCTTGCTGTACTTCTTGCGAAATCTTCAATGGGAGAGACAATTGATTGCTCCGTTTGTCCCTAGACGCGAAAGACAAACTTCTAATAGCCAAATGCCTAATTACCCTCATTCAGAACAGTATTCAATTGCTTAATTTGCAAACTTAACTGAATGAGAAATCGAGAAAATATAGTACGATCTAAAAAAAAAAAAAAGATTATGATAAAAACAGTCTGATGATGAAACTGGGTTAATATCATGAGTGTATCATGGAGGGAAAAAATGGAGAACCCCTCGGTCTTTCTAGATAAGAATCATATCCAGGAGAAGCCTCTCTTACCAGATCAATTGAAATTCATTCGAAATAATATCGTCATTCCCTCTCAATTATCAATTAGCATTCTTGAAAATGAATTATTCGATAAATCATTCGAAGTTAACAGTAAAGACTACTTTATTTTGGAAGCTTGCATTTTAGATGATTCTATAAGACAATCAGAAGATGAAGATATATTCCATAGCTTATGTGTCAAAGTATCATCATCATTAAGTATACCTGAAAATCATAACTGGAGCTGGATGGTCAATTCGAGACCGAATCAATTAGAAGAGCATTATTATTATAATTTAAGAGTGTTAAGGGCCTTGTTATTCATTATTGCTGAAAAAAAAGTAGAATCTGAAGTTGCTGAACGCTTGGATCTCCTCGCCAGCTTATCGTTTCATGCCCATCCCAACCTCCCATGGACGTCTAAGACTAACGCAAAGCTCGTAGAGGATGTGATACATTTGTCTGAATGTACGGAAAAAATGCTACATTTGTTAGTCTCGGACTATGTGGGGAAGAAATTGAGACCAGAATTGTTGACATTGGCTCCCGTCAAGCTGGGAGACTTAATGAACAAATCTTTATCTAATCCTAGATTAACACCGGCTGGATATGCTCTTACATCTTACAAGGGTAAATCCAGTTTATTGCATGGTGGTCTAAGACCTAAGTTAGGCTATTCTGGAACTAATGGAGCCATATCTGAAGAGGATCAAAGAAGGAATTGGAAATCGTCAAGTAGAGTGAAATCTCTTTCCATGACCTGGTTCACTGTTTCCATTATAAAGGATAGCCCGTTACTTGGAGATTATTGGCCTCTAATCACGTCGTTTATCTTGAACATAATGGACGACCAAGATCCTTTGATGAAAGCACAAGGTTGTCAACTTTTGAGCTACTTCTTGACAAGCATCAACGATGCTAGTAACTATGAAAATCATATATTGCTCAAATCAGGTCTTTTAGATGTTATGTTGGAATCTTGCAAAACCTGTTTGCTGTACTTGCCTAGTCTAACTCCAATCGATCAATCTCAGTACCTACTATCAGTCGCTTATCCTGCCATATATCTTCTTTATGAACTCAAGTCTAAGACAGAAGGTAACGCTCTTCGCTTTGTGGAATTAATAAATGGCAGTGTTTTATCTTCTATCGTACATATCCACGATAGAACCGGAACTAGCGAGCAATATCAGCTTTTGGGATTTTTATTTGATCAACTCAGTATAATTGTCAACTCTTATTTAGGTGTTGATGTTCTACTTTGTTTTTCAAGAATGAACTTTATTTTGAATCAATTTATGATAAATCCGTACGTTATCGAAGCAGGCAAAAGGGGTCTAGATTGTATAGAATCCACATTAAAGGTTCAGAACTCAGTTTTCAGGTTGTTCATAAATTTTAATGACGAAGAAGCCTTTCATTTAATATTAAGCTACAAGTATGATTTTTTAGCAGCATGGGCTGTGTTACAACGACGCTTGCTGGTACATTCCAAGTTATCTAGCAGCGATTTGCTAAAGCTTTGCGATGAAAATTACCAGTGTTTCAAGACGTTAGTTAATAGTTGTGGAACCAAGGCATCAGAGGAATTGAAGAAAGATATAGACGACATTCATTCCACAAACCCCAATTTGCATGATTTTTTTAATTAAAAATAGACGTCATTATTAATTTATCTTATTTACAAATGCTAAATAAAGTTATATAGAACATTCAAAGGTCTAACTTTTACTAGCTTCTCAATCTATCAAGCAATATATCGCTGCTTATTTTTGTGCTCCTTGTAATGCTTGGACCACCTTGATATTCGTATCCAAAAACCTATTCAAGCAGTTATTCAAACACTGCTCTTCATTTGAGTCTAAAGTACCAGTTGTTATCGGTCTGTTAGCGTTACATTTTTTAAAGCACATGTCTGTAAAATTGTGAATAGACATTTGAACCTTTGATTTGGAATTTTCTGATTCGACAAATTGCATTATATCTTTTCTTGAAGAATCATCAAGACTGGCTAATGCTGTTTGGGTGATTTGGGACATGATTTGTTATCTTATATTGGGCTTGATTAATTTAACTTTCATGTACTCTCAAAATTTAGGTTGATCACTTCAAAATTTTTCATACTGCTAATGGAGGTTAATTTACCTCTGTAAACAGGACACCTTCGAAAAATTGTTTCCTCTCTCCAATTAGGAGTCTTTATGATATATGATAAACAGACTGTTAACCATATGAAATAATCAGCCAATGGCTCTATCGAGATTAGATATAATAAAGGAGTCATTTTCTAGAAGGAAGGACCCTATTGAGGTTGAGAAAGAATCGCTAGAAAAATCTGAAAATATACAGTTAACGTATATACGAAGATTACAGCATGACATCAAGATTACATCGTCTTTTCTAGATCAAGCGAACCTAGCTATAGAAAATCTAGAAAAGGAAACGCAGTCATCCGAGAATGAACACACTACATTGAGAAAAGAAGTTATAGCATTGTCTGATACTTATGGTAGGCTACTTTATTTACCAGAAAAAGGAGATGTTATTGGGATTGCGTCAGCTTCGTCAATAGTCAATAATCTAGTTGAACAGCAGATGGAGGCAACAACACATTTACGCGCAGATAATAGAGATACTGATTTCGAACTAAATAGTAGGAAAACATTACTTGAAGATTATTCTAAATTACTTGAGTTATTCAATTTGAAAATTTCCAAAGAAAGAAGTAGACTAGATGGAGTCATAATGAGGACGAATGATATGAAAAAGAATCCTATTTCTAAATCCCTGCTGCTTGATGCTTTGGAAATAAAAATAGAGGAAGCAGAAGAGATGGAGAAATCGGTTACAACATTTATGAAGCGACTAGTTATAAAGTATTTAGCTCTAGTGGACTGGAAATCTCAGCACGTTATGACAGAAGAGGACTTTCAGCGAGCGGTACTACTGTGTTTTGAAATCATCGAAAACCTTGTAAATTCGTCGATAAATTCTACAGGAACTGAAAGTGATGCAAGTTGGTTAGTAATATATCCTGATATTGTTGAAGAGAGAATCATTAATCACCTAATCGTGAGTGGCTTGGTAATTTCAAGAGAAGATTCTTCTGATGGTACGTATTATTTGAAGCTACGTAGCTTTGGCTCGAATTTTTGACTGTTGAATAAATGTATCATGTCTGCATTTGACGTATACTTTTCCTAAGGCTAGTTCGTCATTATTGAAGTGTTTTCAATAACAGCATTGTATAGTAACAATTTCGTATAGATATTATGAATAATTACGCAACTAATTAATCGAATAACACTAACAATCGTTATATGTTCTAAAAACGGAAGACGAGTCTCTCTCCACTTACCTTTCCTTCCCTAATACGTTTTAGACCGTCATTAATACCATGCAACCCATTTGGCTGAACACTGATAGGAATATGCGTTAATGTGTTATTATTTATCAAAGCTTCAACACGAGGGACAAACTCTAGCATTGCTTTCCTGACCCCAGGTTCAGACGGAAATATAGAGCCGTTGGCGTATACCACATCATTTCCATTTGCTGAGAAAGCTCTAGTCATAGAAAACTTAACTTTAGCCTTTGCATTTTGGATGCCTTCGAAACTAGGAACGACTAAGGAATCAACTTTTGCATTCAAACTGTCAGAGACAGCATCATGAACAAGCTGTAAAGTTGGTAATCCACCTATAGTATGTAAAGCAATAATTATGTCTGAATCAATTGCCTTTATTTGTTCGACAACATCCAGATCGTGATAATCAACGATGTAATCTGCTCCAAATTCTTTGAGTAAACGTTCGTGTTTTCTTGAAGCCACGGAAATAACTGTCCATCCGAACAATTTTGCAATTTGAGTTGCAGCCAATCCTGAAGAAGTCGAACCCCCATAAATCAAGAGAGTCTTATCCTGAGGTTTCTCGAATGAGCCACCTAATGTAAAATACAAACTAAAGCCTAAAGTAATTATGCTGTTTGGAACTGAACTTGCGCCTTCGAAGGTATCTATCTTACCTGCTGGTAATTTTTGCAAATTTGTGGACGATAGTTTTTCTAGTTTAATAGAGTATATCTCCTGGACAACTGCCAATTTAGCATAACCCCCTTTATGGGGATTTAAGGAATCCCCTCCATGAATAAAACTTGCAATGTAGTCGCCCAGCTTAAAACGAGTGACCTTTTCACCAACCTCTAAAACAATTCCACTCACAGTTGTACCTAGTACTGCTTCATCTGGGGCCCAACCAAAGTCAATATGATAGTAATCCACTGCATTGATGGAAGCGGCTCTCGAATCAACCAAAATTTCATCTGAATTAAGCGGTGCAACTGGAATGTCTTTAACTTTCAATCCAGGTAACGCCTTGTCAACAACAGCAGCTGTAGTAACTTTCATTGTTTTTAATTTATTTTGATTTACCAACACAGAGAAGAGGTTGGGAGGATAGATCAGTGTTTATATAGCTCAAACAGTTGTTGTATTACAAGACTACACTCCAACCTATATTAGTAAGCTTAAAATTTTGGCTCGTAAAACATTTGCACCCAATTCAGAATTTTATATTTTAAGAGACTAACTTCGAATATACTACGGTTGTTACGATTTCCTTGCCGAAGAATGATGGCCGCATTAATATACATTTTTTAAGAGCTTCAATAATTCGATAACTAGGCTGAAACGGCTTACTATGTATACTGGGTAACAAGTTCATATTTCCAAATACTAAAAAAAAAAATGTAAGGTATACACCAATATGAAAGGTAACATACTTAATCAGTTGGTCTATTGATACCTATTCTAACCGCCTTCACTTGGGTATAGTTCTGTAAAACTTCCACACCCATCTCTCTTCCCATACCGGATTGGTTGAAGCCGCCAAAAGGTACCATTGGATGGAAGTCGTTGAAAGTGTTAACCCATACAGTTCCAGCTTTCAATCTACGGGAGACATCGATTGCCCTGTTGATATTCGAAGTTTGGATGCCTGCAGCCAAACCGTACTCCGTATCATTAGCCATATTCACAACATCATCGGTAGTCTTGAACTTTGAAATAGTAATAACAGGGCCAAATATTTCTTCCTTCACAATTCTCATGTTTTCCTTTACATCACCGAAGATAGTTGGTTTCACGAAATAACCCTTCTCAGGCAATCTTTCACCTCCTGATAATACAGTTGCACCTTCATCAGTCCCAACCTTGATATACTTCAAAATCTTTTCCAATTGGCCGATACTGTTTTGCGCCCCTTGAACAGTATCAGGTAAAAATGGATTGCCGACTTTAACTTCGGAATTAGCTACTTCAACAAACCTGTTTACGAAAGAGTCGTAAATACCTTCTTGAACGTATAAACGAGAACCAGCACAGCAGACTTCACCTGAATTGTAGAAAATACCAGCTACAATAGACTTTAATGCCGTGTCTACATCGGCATCATTGAATATGATGTGTGGCGATTTACCACCTAATTCCAATGTGACTTTCTTCAAGCCATGCTCAGCACACTTTTTCATAATAGCTTTGCCTGTTGCTGTAGAGCCCGTAAATGCAACCTTTTTGATCCCTGGGTGCTCAGTTATAGCATTGCCGGTATATTTACCAAACCCGCTAATAACATTAAGCACACCTGGAGGAAGCAAATTGGCTTCTTTGATCAAATTGCAAACATATAATGCCGAGAGAGGGGTAGTTTCTGAAGTCTTCATTACTACACAATTACCAGTGACTAATGCTGGTGCAACCTTCCATGTAAACATAAGCAATGGAAAGTTCCATGGAATGATCTGACCGCATACACCTAAAGGCTCTCTTCTAGTAAAATTGAAATGAGTGTCACCAGTTTCAACAACTGAACCAGAAAGTTTGTCTGCAAACCCAGCTGTAGATCTCAACACCGCTATACAAAGCTGGACATCACCACGTGCATCACCAATAGCCTTTCCATTATCATAAGTTTCAATTGATGCAATGGTTTCTGCATTAGCCTCGAGTAAATCTGCCAATTTGTATAAGGCTGCTCCTCTCTGACTGGGATCTGCTTTTGTCCAAGACGAATCATCAAAGGCCTTCTGAGCATGTTGGACTGCAATGTCCACATCTTCCTTTCGGGACTCGTAAACTGACGCAATCACATCCTCAGTTGAAGGAGAAATGACTTCAAAAGTCTTCCCCAGTACCGAAGGTACGAACTCGTTGTTAATAAACAATCCAGTTGGCTGAGTGTACTTAATACCATTTGGTAAAGTAATTGGAACTTCTAAAGGTAAATTGGAGTACAACCTGGTCGTTTGGAAGTATCCCAAAGTATTCTTGTACAGGTTTAATCTACCTAAAGTTCCTCTCGCAAATACGTTTTTTGCGACTCTAGATGTACAAAGCATATCTAGTCTGTTCTTAAGATCACTATGGTTGAAAAATTTGTAATTGTTCAATTGACGAAATTATCGATTATTTTTATTAAATTCTAATAGTTACAATTGCTATTTCATTTTAGTGATTGCAACCTCACTTGTACAATTTTCGACACTTCCTATTTTGAACATTGCTACTTACACTTAAGCTTTTGCATAATTATACATATGTACCCTTTTTACCCTCTCATACAGGTCGAATTACAAAGCAAGAATAGAAACATTGCAATCTACTGTGTTCTTGAGGGGTGGTTCTGTAGAGTAAACCAAGTTTCGCAGCCACGCCAACACCAGCAGCAAATATTCACATATAGGTTAAAGAGATTTTATATTTCATCAAGATATACATCAATACACATATATCATTTCAATGAGCAGTAAAACCACCGGAACAGTAGATGGTTTGTCCGCTAATCCATCCGCCTTCAGTAACCAAAAATCTGATTATAGGAACGACATCTTCAACCTTCGTCAATCTCCCATGTAAAGCACATGTCTTGTAGAATTCTACAGCTTCTTTCTCCTCTTGTGGGTAGAAGAAAGGAGTATCCATTGGGCCCGGAGCAACACAATTAGCGGAAATACCATTGGATTGGAATTCCTTCGACGCAGTCTTGGAATAGTATTCTACAGCACTCTTAGTGCCCTGGTAAGTGGAGTAGAATGGAGTGTAGGCAGCCAATAATGAGGTGACTACAGACACAATCTTTCCATTCTTGTTAAGATTTTTACCAGCCTCCTTGATGAAGAAGTAGGCAACCTTGTTGTTGACATTATCCATTTTGTCAAATTCGGCTTCTGAGGTCTCAGCAATTGGCTTCTTCAAAACCATACCAACATTGTTGACTGCAATATCAATTCCTTGTGGAAATTTAGCTTTTGCTGCATCAAATAATTTGGCTACATTCTCCGCACTACTCAAATCGCCCTGGTATAGTTCAACTTGGATATCTGGGTGAGACGATTTCAATTCCTTGACAAACTTTTCTGCCTCCGCTTTGTCCTTGGATGAATGGTAGTGCAAGAAAAGGTTTGCTCCAAATCTTGCCAATTCTTTGGATGTTGCGGCACCTAAATTCTTAGCTCCACCGCTAAGAAGAGCGACCTTTCCCTTAATATTGTGTTCTTCGCTGTAAAACAACATTCTCAATTATTAGTTCGTGTATTTTAGTATAAGCTTAACTTAATTGAATTTTCTTCTAACTTTGCAATGTAATGGTCTTAAATAACCTTTGAAGTCTACTCTGGAGAGACTAGTTAAGGTGAAATTGATTCTCGGCCGAATCTGTTTCGTTTCGGTGCTAGCACGCTAGCCTTATTGTAATAGCGATGCAATTTGTTAGTGCATATGTAACTGTTAGAAGCCTTCGCTGAACATCTAACCAAAGTGATGTAAGTGCTTATATAACGAATACCCCAAGTCTACATAGGAATAGGAACTTATTGGCGAATACCAAGAATTCAAATGAGGAACAAATATTTTCTCATTAGCCCATTTTCAGATATAGAAAAGTAATTACGAAGAATGGAGATGAATTTCACCCTCATTTTAAGTAGATCAATGCTGGAAAATTCCTTTTTAGTCTCTAAAAATTCATATCTCGCAATTAGGTAGCCCCTAAGCAAAATAGCGCCCTGCCGCGGCCGCAAGAAACTTGCAGCCTGCAAATATAGCTGTTGGCACAGAGGTGGCATGTATGGATCCTTGTTAATTTGGCGCCTATAGCTTCTGCAAAGACAGATGGTAAACCTACAGAAGTCCACAGATACAGAACATACGTTCAATTTCAGAAGTCCCACAGTATGTACTATAATTGGTGCGGCTGAAGAAAATATTGTACTGCAAAATAAGCCTTCGATTAATGCAAACGCAATTTGTGTAGCATAGTTTTGCGCTGGCATCTACATGGCCAACGTAAATATAGATGAAATGTTAATACGATATAGAGGTAACAGTAGGCCCAGGTGACGGGTCTAAACCGGCGAGAGTCTGCCAACAATCAACCCTGCTTGAACAATTGCCAATGCGATGGAACTTTATATGTAGAAAAACCTAACGAATCTGTGCATTTTGCCACACTATTAATAACTATCAAGTAGCCGAATATGCAGGTGACTAGTTAAAAGATCATAAACCAAAACCAGGAAATTTCAAGTATTCCCAGGCAATTATGGTGAACATGAAACTGTCTTGCTCCGAGCAAGAACGCACAAGTGAAACAGCTATTGAAATCAAAACTGCCGTAATAATAGCTTGTACACTAAGGGCCTAATGCACCCTGCTATTACCTATAACCTTTTGAGTTCCAAAATTGACCAAAATCTCCTGGACCGCTCCCGGCAGTTGCAATCAGGTTCGATAAAACTCTTCTCTTCGTAAACCATTGACTAAAGAGTCAAAGATGGTAACCCACAATAGCTAGTTCAATGGATTGTATTAGACCTTGCGTCAAATATACCTGCCAGAAGCTAAGGGAATAGCTCGCTTTAATCAATGCAACCACCTGAAAAGCTTTTCCTGCAAGTAGAGTTAATCTTATGCCACATTTAGACTCAAACTTCAACTGTCTTGCAGCTATTTAGCTGCTTAGTCCCTATAGCGACGCCCTTTTGAACATACCTTCAATCCATATAGGAATATAACTGAAAATAGCAGTTCTATGTACACTGCTAAATGTAGTACTTGAAGGAACAAAATTGCATGATTTCTTCGAATCTACTTTATACTTAGACAAAAATACTACGGCAACCTAGATAACTGGAAATAACTAAATTTATTGGCAATCGAACATCAACTGAAGTGAGCGACCCTGCCTCAATATTACCAATGGCACTATTAAAGCAGGTAAGGAATTTCCGCTTTTGAAATAGTGACATGCGCATTGAGATGAAAAAGTCAATTCATTCGAGTGATTTGTTCCGAGTGAGTCCAAGCTTTCATACAATTCTACTAGCTCCATTTATATACAATCGAGTCTGTCAAATAAATTCTGGGAAGATAAGCACAGCACCAGATCTGTTCTTATCTTCCAAGGCAGAGCAATATGCGCGTGTAGATTTAGTAGAAATATTGCTTACGCTGAATTGTACGTCAGGAGCTTCCAAGTTGATCTGAAAGTAGTAGCTTCAGCAATAATATTTCTAATGCCAAATTTCTTTTAAATTCAAAAATACATATCAAGTTATTGCAATTTTCTCTTCAACATTCCTTGCATGTCCATGTGTGTTCCCAAAAAATTACTTGATACGCATACAAAGAGACACCATCAGAACTAATGCGCATTTACCACTTTCAAAATAGTTTACACATATAAAGTCAATTCATAATGCATCTCACTTAATTCAAGAATAATTCAGAGAATTCTCCATTAGAGTGGTCTAAATTTACATCTAATCCAAGTTCCTCAAACAAATCTGAAGTCAAAAAAGTATCAAAATTCTCAGTAAAACTCATATAACTTGGGAAAATTTCTTCAATAGTATCATAGAATACGGTCATTTTATCAAAATCCACTATTGGTCTTAGATCCGACTCTTTTTCTACCATTGCGTTGAACTTATCGAGCCATAGGGCTAGAAGAAATAAGCCGTAGCTTTTAACATCTGCGTTTGGTTTTCTCAGGTCTTGTTCAACACCTTTTGCTTCCAAGCATAGCAAAACATTAACATAGCCTATAATCATCTTTCTTAAGATGGCTAAGTATTTTGATTTCCTACCCTCTTCGTGATATAATATATCATCATCATTATCGGTATCTGCAAGATCAGATATTTTCAATTCAATGTTGCCGTCTATACTAAACTTGAAAGCTTGGTTCCTCTGAAACCGAAAGAATGACAAGACAGAAAAAAAATAAAAAGTAAACGGCCTATATAGCCTTTGTAGTACAATTGAAATAGAAAATGAATGAATTTGATCTTTTATAGCCGTTGAAATAGTTAGTTTATTTAATCCTTTTATTCTCTTGAAAAATTCAACAGAAGATATAACCATTAATATTGCGTACTTCATTGACAAATTGTAAGGTTTTGTGCATAAGCTAATATTAAAGTCCGCCAACATATCACTTACTAGTGAATATCCATGCTGCATCATTGCAATTAAAGAACTTGATATGTAGAATTGCTCGATTGCATTATAACACGCTTCAAGGTCTTCAGAATATTCTAGATCTTTAATTATTAAGAATATGCTTTTGAAATTCTTTTTCAAAAAAGTTCTGATTCCATTCACCATTTTCTCGATACTGTGAATAGTCGAACTCGATGAAAGAAATACTTTCATTACTTCCCTCATCTTGAATATTGATTTTGTAGATATATCTTCAGAATGCAAAAGCTCCTTACTAATACAATTACTTGAAACATGTAATGGCACACCAAGATCAAATGAGTTTATAGCGTCGTAATACAATAGGCATTTCCAAATGTTTTTTAAAACAACCCTGAATCTCTTGGAACTTTCTTTATAGAGAAAGTCAATATTCTGATGTAATCCAATAGTTTGTGCCATCTCTAAACAAATTGAGAGGAGTATATTACCATTACTCCCGTCTCCTTCGTCCCCATCTTTCCCATCAAATTTTTTAAAAAGACGAAAAAGTAAAAGTGTCTGCAATGTTGGTACTGTCGCTTTTACTAAGAACTGAGCTTTATCTAATAATTTCATAACGATCTTCAATAAATGGTTTTTTTCGTCCTTGAACTCGTTTGAATTAATGTTAGGCATTACCGGTTCTAAATTCAAGGAAAACTTTAAGATTATCAATACTAATGCGAGATTTGCAAAATCCACTGTATTTTCGAGCAGAATTATTCTAAAACCATCACCGTAATCAGACAACTTGAAATGTTTTTTAAAGATTTTTAGCACTTCATCTTGATCACAAATCGGCAAAATTTTGTACCAAAATCCACCAAAAAATTGCAATATATGATCCATCAAGGCATGATAATTAGGGAGAAATTTTTCAAGGTTCCTTAAAAGTTCCTCGAAGTCTTTGTTATCTTGGCCATCGAAAAATTTGCTTTTTGGATTATTCATGAGCTTCCACTCATTTCTTGGACCATGCAGTAACCCTTTGAGTGACAGATAATACTTCGAAAATACAGGGCCCTGTAGAAGAATGCTCATAGATGTTGGACCCAAGAATACAATCTTACTAGGTTTAAATAAAATTCGTTGATACTTCTCTAAATCTATTGGTATGTCGTGATAATCCGTTGAAATTAAATGAGAATTATTCTGATACTTTAATTCATTAATTTTGAATCTTAATCT
Source organism: Debaryomyces udenii (assembly GCA_030556595.1). Classification (NCBI taxonomy): domain Eukaryota; kingdom Fungi; phylum Ascomycota; class Pichiomycetes; order Serinales; family Debaryomycetaceae; genus Debaryomyces; species Debaryomyces udenii. The sequence continues at coordinate 39,339 of JAKTUI010000010.1, read as the reverse complement.
TTCATTTTCCTTTAACAACTCTTCAACATCGGAGTTGATCAGATTCGGAGAGTTTGGGAACTCGCAATATTCACAGTTTTTGATCCCCTTTGTCACGCAACTTGTACAAAAAGGCTTCTTCAGATCACATTTGACTTTTCTTTCTCTGCAATTTGAGCACAGTTTCGTAATTCTTCTTCTTTTCTTTGGGGGCATATCTTCGTTTCTCAAATATATGCTTGCTGATGATTTGCATCTAGGTATATCAATAGAAAAGATTAATGATAGCAAAGTTGTGATAATTACTTCTCCTTTACTTTCTCTCTTACGGCCGAGAATTACGGCCGAGAAAATGCTTGTCAATTACAATTATGCAGAAGAAATTTCTTTCGGCCGAAATATAAAAAATATGAGTGCGCAGATAAAGGCTTTTTGGCTGCAAATAATATGATTATAGCAACAATATAGCATAGTAGGTATTAAATTTGCATACCTAACTTCTATATAGGTTATAAAGTATTTTAGCTTAGAATTTGAATGTAAAATGGCTCCTAAACTTAATTAGTCACCTATCAACTTGAAGAGTGATCAAGAAACTATTGTGCATAGAGTGTCTTGAGGCTTTTTCTTTCACCTAAGATATAGCCGCACCTGACAGTTAAGAGATTTGACATTTCGGCTTTACGGATTTAGCGTGTCTATACGGCCGTAATGGCCGTATAAAGAACTCATTACTCTCATATAAACTTAAACCCAAATTTGAACACTAAAAATGAATCAGAACATTAATGATGCGTCATCTTTGTCAGGTACAAGCGTGAATTCAATATCTGCTAGAGAGCTAGATCTCCAAAAATTAGAAAATCTGGAAAGCCATGGTCCGAGCCACGAGCCCTTTATACAAAGTGATGCCGGTGATGGTACTAGAAGTGTAGATCAATATCTACATGGAAGTCAACTTGTTATATGCCTTGTTTCTCTTTTTATGATTATGTTTCTTGTTGCTTTGGATCAGACTATTACTTCCACACTTCTTACTGTTGTGGCAAACAAATTTAATGGATTTGATAAAATCGGGTGGATCAGTTCGGGATTTATGCTTTCAGAGGCTGTCTTTGTGGCTTCCTGGGGGAAATTATCTACTATTTTTGGAAGGAAGATTACACTTTTCGCAGCCATAATAATCTTTGAAGCTGGTTCGTTAATGTGCGCAGCATCCAACAGTATGAATGTATTAATTGGAGGAAGAGTTCTTTCTGGTATAGGCGGTGGTGGAATCCAATCCTTGGTACTTATTATTATGAGTGAAATTGCAACAATGGATAAGAGGTCAATTGTCATGGCCGGCTTTAGTGTAACATATATTTTAAGCAGTGTTATTGCACCCTTGATTGGTGGAGCGTTCACTAGCAATGTTACTTGGAGATGGTGCTTCTATATCAATTTACCTATTGGAGCATTTTGTTCTTTTTTCCTATTTTGGGTATTTAATCCTCCAAAAGCTAAAGGCAGCTATATGGAAAAAGTCAAAAGGATTGATTATTTAGGTTTCTTACTATTAACAGCAGGGTTAGTAATGGTCTTGTTGGCATTGACTTTTGGTGCGGGAGACAATTTCAAATGGGATTCTGCAGTGGTTATTTCTTGTTTCGTTCTTGGAGGAATTATACTAATACTCTTTTGTATTTGGAACTTCAAATTTTCAAAGGATCCTATTATCAATGTTGAGATAATAAAAAAGCCACAGATAAATGGATCAGCTATGGTAGCGTTTGGAAACCTTGGGTTTTTCATGTCAAGTTTGTTGTATTTGGCTATTTATTTTCAAGTAGTCCATGAAAAAGATGCCTTGCATTCAGGTTTTCAATTACTTCCTATTATAATGTCAACAATTATTTCGTCACTCATAAGTGGAGTTCTAATGCATATAACAAAGCTTCTCAAGCCTTTTTGCTTATTGGGTGGCATTTTATGTCCGGTTGGCGCAGTAATGTTCTTGTTGTTGGAAATCAATTCTTCCATGTCAAAACAGATTGGATTATTAATTATCGGGGGTGTATCATGTGGTTTATTAATGAATGCATCTATGCTTTCTTCACAAATTTCGGCGCCCAAAACTCCTGGTGGACTCATCTTAACGAATATTTACGTTAATTTACTCAGATCTTTGGGTGGCTGTATTGCGGCTAATTTGGCCGTTGCCGTCTATTCTACGTCCTTTAAAAATCATTACGCATCAGCTTTGTCTAAGGTTCAAGATCCAAAATTAATCTCTGAATTGGAAAACATTAATTCTAGGATGCTAGTAACCTCTACGGAAATAATTCATAGGCTATCTCCAAACTCAAAAGAATTTGTTAAGAAACAAGTATTGGCAGGTATTCATAGTGTATTCTACTTGTCAATTGGCTTTGGGTTGTTAGCATTTATTGGTAGTATATTTACTACTAATAAACGGTTGCCAAAAGAAGTGGCTGATGGAAAAGCTGAAGATAATAAAGAAGTTGAACCATGAAACTGCTCAAATCAAATTTAATTCTACTCCTTCATAGTTGAGTATTGTAAAAGAGAAACCTCTAATGTCGTACCATATGATCTCTCTGCTAAAAAATAAATTGGGCTTTGTATAGTAAACATTTTATCAAGTCGCTGACAACTTTTGAGTTCTCATGTTCCTGTAACTTCAGAATTGATTATAACAACCGCACCAAATACGTTTAGATTCTTCAACCAACCAACATCCTAAGACCACCATAGTATGCTCTTTATTTAGGGATTAAATAGTCAACTTTAAAATTCTTTGATTCAAAAATATCAATGTTATTATATTTTTTATAATCACCTATGTCCTTTTGATAAAAGTAGTGTAATCTTAAGAACTCACTAGATTTATTTCATCAGCACCGCTTATAGAAATCCAATTTTTAAGATTCCCGAGTAACCTCTTCCTTTGTTGTTCTTGCTTCACTGAGAATAAGCTCATCTCATCAAAAATTCCTTTTTCAAAAGAATTGCTTTCCATGTTTGACATCTGTGCAAGCTACCACAGATATTATATCTTCACTCCCATGCTCACCTCGGTTGAAGATCTTTTCAATGTTATCAGTATGAAGTAAGAAGCTTAAAGTCTTACTTTGTACATTCTTTATTATTTGTGCAATCTGATATTCTGAAGTCTATTAGAAATCTTACCACACAGGAATATGGATACTGGCATACATGACTTTATTGTGTAAATTCCTAACAGGTGGAGCTCTTCGAGACTTGATTTGATAACTTTGTGCACTTATCCCAATGCCCCTCTTTTTCTAGTAATTGTTTCACTAGGCATTCAAATTTGTGTATCGGCTGGTAGGGAAGATTAATCCAATAACCTGAAATTAGGAGCTTTAGAAAATTTGATGCAAACCGTGATTTTGTAATTCTTTCGATACATTGAAGAACGCATCCTATTACCACTTTTTAAGTAAAGCATGCGATTGCAGCCAAGACTATCCAGAACTGGCTGATGGTGTTATGATTGCATTGTGGTTCTCTTTATCGCATTACAATACTTAAACGTAAAAGTCTCTATCTTTCTCTATTTTCATTTTTATAAATAAATGTGGTTCCGCTTGGCCTTAATACACATTTTTGAATTCCTGTCGAAACTTCAAACAAATCATGCAATTTGTTCCTTGGAGTACTAAAATTGGTAATGAGCACAATTCTGCTACCTTCAGATATACTTCCATGAAAATTGAAGCGAATGTTCAAAATGCCGTCGTCATAGGGAGCCAAGCATCTAAATAGCTATAAGACAGTTGAATTTGTCTTTTTATGTGCTGCACTCGGGGGCTTATAATACATATGCGAAGCATAAATTTTCATTAAACCATTATTGGCATTAACTTAATATGGATTTAGCTTGTCGCATGATTTAGCAACCCTATATCTGAAGAGTGTATTCAGCTATTGATATTTAAAGCCATAAAATATTCTCAAGCTTATGTAGTAAAGGTGATTTGCAACCTGTTCAATATAATGCATGGGTCAAGAGCTTCCTTTACACCTCCCAGATATTATTTGTATATCCCAAAAGAAAGTGAAACGATTCAGGAGTCAAAACCACCATGCGGCTGAAACCTTTACAAAATAAATCGAAAGTTAAGTCTAATGCAGACCATTTGGATAACTAATTACTATTCTCTTTCTTGCAGCTACCTTGTTGCTAAGCCTTTTTTCTCGGTGCGTATTAATGCAACAATCTGTGATTTAGATCCTTACAATCAAGAATTGGACGCTTAATTTATTTAACGGTTTACTCTAAGAAGTATTTGCTCCCTTAAATAGTATCCTCAGAACACTACAGGCCTTATGCTTACAGCGAATGTAAACATACTCTGATCTCGCGAATTAATGGTTCGAGATACTACACCTATTTGTGACCGATCGTACCTACAACTTCTATTCCCTCCTCAAGTAAAAGAAGAAAAATCCTTTTCGCTCCTCCAATGTAAACGACAGGAAGATGGTAGTTGTCATCTACAATCTTTAAAATGTCTGGCTGGAACTTAGCACAAATCATGAACACGCACGATACACCTCTATATTTACCCATTTGAGTCAATCTGCAAATATATCCATCAAAAGTGAAAACCGACCTCATGATAGCAGGCAAATAGAAATGGAAATTTTTGTACGAGAAATAGGAAATTATTTATCTTAGGACTTCTGATGAAGATCGGATGGCTGTTTTTAGCGTTGTGGAAGTCTTTGTCTTATAATTTCTCAAAATGTAGTCTACGTTCCATGCGTAAACCAACTTTCTATTCCCCTCCTTTAGGCCTACAACCGACCGAATCCTCGACTTCTGCTGCTGGAAGAGAGTGGAGAAACTCGAACACTTCCTTTACAGAAGTAAACTTGCTTCTAAGAACTTCTTAGAATTGCACAACGTCCTCAGGAAATATAAATTTGTACCGTGTATTTTTCTTGTCTTCTAAATATAAGACGCAGTAGGTAGTTTTTCTTCTAATTATGATTTTAGTTAATTTACACTCAAGAATGAATATATGACATCGGGAAGAATTATCAAATCTATTGCCGATTTTCCAATTTCACGGCTACAAAATTCCCCCGCACTATCTCTCCTACCATACCGTTATGTACCGACTGTCAATATAATCATTGTTATGTATTAAATATCGCTTCTGAAAATGTACTGAAAGAAACACCAACGAATATTGGTCTATTTGCTCTGGTATTTCAAGTTTAAATTACATTACTCAAGTTAAATTTTGACCAAGATGACGAGCACGAGCTCGAGCACGAACACGGCCTCGACCCCAGGTTTAAGCAATGATCGAAATTTAGTAGAAGAGGAGAGAAAATCTGCTGCCTTTGAGCCTGAAATAATGCATTATTTCTTAGAAGGCTCGAAGGAAAATGCAATGGAATTCAAAGAAATAATGCAGCAAATGGAGCGCGATCCTATTTTAGCTGCTAGTGCAACATTTTATGATCTAACCAAGGAGCAGCAAAGAGAATTGACAGCAAGAAAAATTGACAGGCTTTCGCGGTATATAGAAATAGAGCTGTTCGAAAAATATGAAAAAAGGTTGTCACTCATAAGTGTATTTGATCCTCAACTCAGAAATAGGATTCTGGTCAATTTAGGTTTGTTTCATAATTGCATTAGAGGAAATGGAACAGAAGAGCAATTGAGATATTGGACGGTGACAAAAGAAACGCTCCATGTGAAGCACATGTATGGATGCTTTGCCATGACTGAGTTAGGGCATGGCTCGAATGTTGCCGGCCTAGAGACCACTGCTACTTTTGACGAAAAAACGGATAGTTTCATAGTGAATACGCCACATATTGGTGCTACAAAGTGGTGGATTGGGGGTGCAGCACACACGGCTACTCATGCTGCTGTTTATGCAAAATTGATAGTAAATGGGAAGCATTATGGTGTTAAGCCTTTCGTTGTAGCATTGAGAGATTCCAATCACGACTTGATGCCTGGCATTTCTGTTGGAGACATCGGTTCCAAGATGGGTCGTGATGGTACGGATAATGGATGGATTCAGTTTACGGGTGTTAGAATTCCTCGATACAATATGCTTCAAAAATTTTGCAAAGTATCTAAAGATGGACATGTAATCTCTCCTCCTTCCGAGCAATTGGCACTCTCTGCATTAGTTGGGGGAAGAGTTGGAATGGTCCGGTATTCTTTTCGATGGTCTCAAAGAATGCTTACTATTGCATTGAGGTATGCTGTTAGTAGGAGACAATTTTATGCTGCGAAGTCGAAGTCTGCAAAGCAAGAACATCAACTCATAGATTACCCACTCCACCAGCAACGTTTACTCCCTTATTTGGCTTATGTTTATATCATCTCTAGTGGGATCAATCTTTTATCGCATCAGTCAGAAGATGCAGTCATTCAATTAGAATCTGCTGTCAACGGGAACGATAAGCTGGCTGTTAATAGGGCTATCAATAATTTAAAGGCTCTTTTCATTGACTCGGGCTCTTTAAAATCTACTTTCACTTGGCTCACTTTGGAGTTAATTGATCAGTGCAGACAGTCCTGTGGTGGACATGGTTATTCCGCGTACGCCGGCTTTGGTAAAGCATATAATGATTGGGCAGTCCAGTGTACCTGGGAAGGAGACAATAATGTTTTAGGGATGCTGGTGGGTAAATCATTGATCAAAAATGTTATATCAGTGGTGGATAAGAATAAGACAATAAATGGCACTCTTTCTTTCTTATCACATTCAAAGAGTTATCTTAGTGACGACTATATACTTAGATCGGAAGACCTCAGTTCTCCTAAGAAAATACTCTTTGCAATTGAAGTGGCAATTATCAGGTTGTCTTACACTTCTTCGCAAACCTTGAAAACCAAAGAAAACGATTGGGATTTCATCGGGTTCAACATGGTCACCTTATCTAAATTGAGAGCACATCATTATATTTTGAAAGCATTCCTCGAAAAGATAGACAAAGTTGAGGATAGAGGGTTATCAGTTCATTTACTAAAGTTGGCGCAGCTCTACTCGGATTCGTTGGTGTTAGAACGATATTCCAATGTGTTCTTAACTTTGAACGTAATTTCGCCGGATGTGGCCTCTTCCTTAAGTTGCGAGATTATTCCTGAATTATGCCACAAGATTCGCCCTCAAGTTATCCCTTTGACAGACTCCTTTCAACTTTCGGATATGATTGTCAATTCAGCTTTAGGATATTATCATGGTCATGTATACGAAGATTTTTTCTTCACAGTTAAAGAGCTTAATTCTCCTGATCAGTTCAAAGCCTTGTATTCATCTGACTTCGAAGCAATGCTAAACAGACAGAGTTTATCTCAAAGACAGAGAAATGAATTTCATGAGAAGTAGATGCTGATTTCAGTCTAAAATTTCAGATACTACTTTACCTTTTTAAATAGACTTATAATATGACTCATAAAAAGGCCTAGATTAGGCATTGCATTATATATAGATGTATAACATACAAAGTTATTCTTTGACGAGTACACTTGCTGCACCCATACCTGCACCAATACACATAGAAGTCAAACCTATTTCGCCAGGCTTCAATAAACGCAAAATAGTAGCAAACTGCCTAGCACCTGTGCAGCCAACTGGATGTCCTAGTGCTATGGCTCCACCGTTGACATTCAATTTTTCTTCTGGAATATTGCATGTATTAACGGAATACAAACATTGAGCAGCAAATGCCTCGTTCACTTCAAAAATTGAAATGTCGTCAAGTGTTAGATTAGTCTTCTTTAGGATATGAGGAATTGCTACCGCTGGACCAACACCCATGATTTCAGGAGGAACGCCAACAGAAACATTCATTATGAACTTCCCTTCAATAGGATATCCTTTTTCTTCGGCTAATGAACGGCGCATCAATAAAACAGCCGCTGCTCCGTCAGATACTTGTGAGGAGTTACCAGCATGAGTCAGTCCATCCTTTTTGAACACTGGGCGCAATTTACCTAGCGATTCAGGTGTAACTCCCTTACGTACCCCTTCGTCGGTTTCAACAATGACTTCTTTGGAAACAACATTTCCTTGATTATCCTTTTCTTCTATAATTGTTTTGACTGGTAAGATCTCGTCCTTAAAAGCCCCTCTTTCAAGTGCCCTTTCAGCCTTGTTGAAGGACTTGGCAGCAAATTCGTCTTGCTCTCTACGTGAAATATGATACTTATCCGAAACGTTTTCGTTCGTAATCCCCATAGGTATTTCAGCTTTTTTCATATCTGGGTGATCCTGTAGTTGTTTTGAAATTAAAGCACCACTTGAGCGATAACTTTGAGTCATGGACTCTACTCCAACTGCCAATCCACAATCAATCTCGCCTGTTTTGATCTTACTAGCGATATCTCCCACAGCCATTAATCCAGATCCACATTGCCTATTGACTGCTATAATTGGAGTGGTATAGGGAATTCCAGCTGCAATGGCAGCTAGTCTATGTTCTATGACACCTGAACGAACTTTAAGGACATTTCCACAAGCAATGTCCTCAATTAAATTTGGATCAACTTGAGTTTTCTTGAGGAAAGCTTCAAGGAATTTCATCATAATGTAATCACTGCCAACATCTTTAAAGCTACCCTTGTTTCCCTTAGTAATTGCCGTTCGATAAGCAGCTACGATCACTACGTCATCTGGATTTTTCGATGTAATATGATGAGTAGCAGATGGCGACAAATGCTTTGAAACTTGATCCAATCTTTCCATTTTTTGTATTTCAAGCTTATATTTTCCTTCTGTATCTTAAGAAATTCTACTATTCAAATACATCAACAAATTCATATGAGGCTTTTAAAAGACGGGGTAGAGTCGCACATAAATTTCACACTATAACCCGGAGCCAGTGTGATGTTGGCCTTCCGAGACCTAAAAGACCTAAAGCCTAAAAGTACATACATTCTTATTGAAAACGATTTTGACTATGGAGAGTAGAAAAAAAAAATCTACTAGTTATACAGCTTTTAATGATTACATTTGAGTAATATTATGAAGTTAATCAGACTGACTCTATTTATACTAAAAATGAAAAAAGAAACACTCTTCATTCTTTGTGCACCACATCTATAGCTTTCTTTTCGTATTCTTCGAAGGTATTTCGTTCCTGCTCAAGATGGGATTCATCCTGCAAAATTTTGATCCTCTTAAAATCGGCCTCTGACTTTGAGGCCAACCAACTGTCACTTGCAAATAGAAAATCTATGTCCTCCAAGGTTCTGTTTGCCGTTTCTGGACAGAATAAATAAACTAGAACTAGGGCCACGAAGTTGCAAAATCCGAATATATGCAAGGTATTTTCACCGATCTTATTAAACATAATGGGGCATAAAAGTGTTAACCATCCGTTTCCAATTGACCATCCTACAACTCCAAATGCGTTACCTTGAGCCCTTACTTTTAATGGAAAGGTTTCTGTAGGGTATAGCCAAGGAACTGCTAGCCAAGTAGCACCAAATATTGAGGTATAAATGAAGACAAAGCTTGCTGCAGCTGCACCATAGGATGAATTACCCGGGTTTTGTTGCTGAAGCCTTGAAAAGCCACCAGCTAGAAACATGGAAGCACCTTGGCCAATAGCTCCCCAGAATAAAGTGAATCGTCTCCCGTATTTGTCAACAGTGAAATAGTTGATCAAAGTAGATATACAATAAAAGATATTATTTAGTCCACTGAGCCAAGCAGATTTACGAGTTCCAAATCCGGCCTGTTTGAATATCTCAGGCTGATAAACCGTGACTCCTGCAATTCCAACCCATTCTTGAAAGATTTGCATCCATACAACAAGTTGAACCCGTCTTGCGATATGAAGCGTCTTTGCCTTTGCTACTTTGCTTGGGTCCTTGCTAGTAAAATACCCAAAGAGCATACGCCAATAACTTTCGGACAACGCTGATTCTTTTTCGAATTGCATAGCTTCCATTATTTCTTTTAATTCCTGGCTTCCTCTTTCCTTCCCTCTCATATTCACAAGGATCTTTCTGGCATGATCCTCGTTCCCATTCTTAACAAGCCATCTAGGCGATTCCGGGAAAACCCATACTATGATAAACAAAACAATTAACGGAGCGATTTGAAATGCAATTGGGAATCTCCATCGGAAAGCAGAAAACCCACCGTCAATATAACTTAGCCCATATTCTAGCCAATATGCAACACAAACACCAAATATGTTCAAGGTAAATTCTATTGCTATAAATGCACCTCTGGAGGTGTGTTCCGCAGTTTCTGAGGAATATACAGGTACTACGGCATTAAGAATACCAGTTCCAATACCGTTAACAAAGCGAGCACCACACATCCATGAAATCTGCTGAGCTGAGCATTGAAGAGCTGCACCGATTATCGCAATGAGCGCGCCGCATGCTATTGACTTTATTCTGCCATGGCGGTCGGAGAACATTCCTCCAAAAACACATCCAACAAGTGTACCGAAGTAATAAATGGCCACTATTCCACCTTGTCGCGTTGAATTGGTTACAGTGACATCACCATTGGTATCATAAAATCCATATTTCATTTTGTCTACGTAATCAGGCGATGTATTGACGCCTGCCATCATTCCTTGGTCGTACCCGAAGAAAAAAATAGAAAGTGCTGCTAAAGCGACCACATAATGAGTAAGTCTCTTTCCATGAACCCGGTTTTCAAGTAAATATCTCTCTGCTAACTTGAATTTCATGGTGCTCAATGCTCAATGTTTTTCCAATTATACGGTGCTCGATACAAGTTGCTGCTATTGTGGCTTTATATAAGAAATGTCTCGGCCCAAGAAGGGCCTGGAATTCGCTATAGTTACTCCTTGAAGTTTGAAGAAGGGAAGTCTTTATGCAGTCTGACAAGTCCTTTCCCCATATGTTTTGGGGGAGGCGAACATTGTTTGAAGAATAAAGCTTTGTATTGCTCGACCTATACTAGCTGAGTCCGACAATTCATCCGATTTTGGATATTTTAAGCATTTGCCCCCACCTTTCGCGCATAATGTATACTCGTATTTCGGCATTGGTTTAATACAAGAGTTTACCAAGAGAGGACGGAAATGATCCTATGTTGAGAGATAAAAATTATATCATATCAACCTCGTTCAGTTTTCTAGAAAAACATAAATTTTTGTTGTATTTATAGAAATTTATAGTTTCACATCGAACAACAATGAGCCCTCATCGTACATCTTAGCAAAATGGGATTTAAAATATTTCGCAGCTAATGGCCGCTTGATTTTCATAGTGGGCGTAACAACATTTCTTTCTGGGACCAAAGGCTCGAATTCTATGAAAATGTTGTGAATCTTTTCAAGTCCGTTAAGCGAGGAACCAACCTTCTCATTGAGGCTCTTCAACAATTTTCGTCTATGATCTTTCGCATTTATAAGTTCTAATAAATCTTTATTAGAAATTTCTTTTCTAACAATATTGCAGTGTTTCTCTAGAAACAGCAAGCAATTAGCCTGTTCTATTCCAACAATCGCAATTAAAAATGTTTCCAAAGGGTCTGCGTAAATATATATTTGTGCCAAGTTATGATTTTTTGATAAGTAGTTATTCTCGATCTTTTCGGGGGAGACATATTCTCCCTGCGCTAATTTTACAAAACTTTTGGCTCTATCAATGACGAATATCCTCCCAGTATTTCTGTCGATACGAGCTATATCGCCCGTCTTAAACCATCCATCTTTTGAAAGCACTTTATTTGTCTCAGCCTCATCTTTATAATATCCCCCGAATACTTGGGGACCTTTCAATAACAATTCCCCCTCATTGTTTTCGGAAAGATAGCCCATTTCCTTTACTGAAGTTACTCGCATTTCACAACCAATGTTTACTGCACCAGAACTATTGCATGAGGCTTCATAGGGGTCACTAATAGCAATACCTGCGAAAGTCTCAGTCAACCCATAGCCTTGTCTCAAGCCCATATTCAAACTTGCTTTCAAGTACGCAATAGACGAAGGCGCGATGGGTGCAGAACCAGTTTCAGTCCAAATTAAATTCTCGAATCCAATCAACTTGCGTAAGTCTCTGTATGGCTCATAAAAGTCGCCACTTAGATTAATACCAGTTGCTCCATCACATTTCGCTTGTGAGCTTAATTTGGATTCGATTATATCATTTATCTTGCTTCTGACATCATCATCTGCGATTTTCAAGATAGCCTGTTTAATAAGGGATTCAATTTTTGTTAGTATCCTAGGAACCAAAGATACAGTATGCGGTTTGAACAGAATTAAATCATCAATTAGCCGACTGACTGCGTTTGTCTTTCTAGAAACTGTCGGATTTTGAGGGAATCCTAAACAATAGCCAAGGCCAAGTGTAACCGCTGATATCTTCCTTTCATATATATGGCTCAAAGGTAAGGCAAGAAAAACTTTTCCCATCGGAACCTGAGGGACCGTGCAGGTCATACCAGTTATGGAAGCTACTGCGTTTCTTTGCGTCAACATTACACCTTTAGGGTTGGATCCTGAGGTACCAGATGTAAAGGAGATTGTGTACAAAGTTTCAGGGTTTGGTGAAAGCATCGGAATAGAAGATGTACTCCCTACTTTCTCTACTTCTTCTATATCCATGAGACTAATGTTCATACTCTCAGCTCTTGCCATCCTCTTTTGATCTACTTCTCCTAGGGATGTATTAGAACGATGATGTAGTGGATCCATACTAATAATTAAAATTAGAGGATCTAGATCAACAGCAAAATCTTCTTTTAATTGCAACAAAATGTCGATTTTATCCCTTGAGCATACTATAACTGGACTCTTAGTAAGTCCCAATATATATCTTGATGAATCGGGGCCCAACGTGTCATATAAAGCGGTATTTGTTAATGAAAAAGCTGTGCATGCCATATCCGTTAATATCCATTCCAAACGATTTGCTGAAAAAATTGAGACTATGAATGAGCAATCTTCCATTTTTGATGTTTCCCTCTGCATTGACTGCTGATGTTTCCAATCATTCAAATAAGAGTCTATCTTCTTGTGACCTTGGATGCTTCCACGTTTATACGGGCTCTGCTGCAACACAGAAATAATACCAGCTCCTAAATTCTTTCTTCTATGCTCAATTTGTTCATATGTGTGATATTCGTATGTTTCCAGCAACTCATTAGTTTCATAATTAGCTGTCCTCTGAGCAAAACACGGCCGCGTGGCGAACAGTCTGAACGAATTTCTCAAGAGCTTATCGTAAGTGTTCAATTCTGGATGTATGTTTTCTATCAAATAGCCAGGGCATGCTGCATTACGATATATCGGCGATGATGAATCAAATTCACTGTCTGGCACCGCAACGGAATTTCTTAGCGCTTCATTAGGAAGGGGGAACTTTTGGGATAAAAGCAAACGCAATTGACCATCTTCTTCGAAAGAGGTATCATATAAACTCATTTCACCTGTTCAGATCAAAGTAAGGTTTGATATGGGTGTTAACTTTTGCACATCTTGCTTAGGGGTTTCCGAAATTTCAATATATATATTTTAGAAAGTTCGGCCCGACTGATTCTATAGATAAAATCAAAATTATTAAACTAGTGAGCTCCTCACATTACCCCAACTTTTTAACATGTGAACTTGAGATGAAATCCTACCAAATTAGATCGGTATATTGATAAGTTGGGCCGATACGACTGTGAAGAATGTCAATTGTCCAACAGACAATAGTCTGATTCAGAAAATAAAAGTGGAATGTATCATAAGCAAATAACCTCTCTGATAACCGAATTCATATATTCAATTCATTTTAATACGTAAACCTTGTTCGATGAAGAGGGCTTACTCCTGAAACCAGTTGGCTGATCATTCGCATTCAATTATTAATGTAAAATGGATCTTCGTATGAATTTTACTTCCATTTCTAATAGCTGCAACATTATATATCATACGCGTAAGTGACTACATCACGGCGTTAATTTTCTCGATAAATTTTCAAGACTACATTTCCAAGGTAATCTGAGTATCAGTATATCCTGTCACATTCTAAACCATCGACTGAATTGTTTCATTTTAGCTCGCTATGTGAGATTTACCTCCGAACACTAGGATTTAATATGTCTCGAATCACATTTCTTACGCAATAGAAGACTTTACAACTTTTTACGAAAGTAATTTATATATAGCCAATCACCAGTGTCAGCTAGTAATAATAGTGAACTCTACAGTACAACATTTTAACATCTACAAACCAGATTAGTACGCTCAAGCATGGTCCAGATTTCTACATCTGAAAATGATTGTGGTTAAAATTCCTGTTTTTATAGAATGACAATGAAAATATTCTATAAATTACCGAAGACTAATTAAATGACCAATAAAGAAAAATCTCTTAACAGTTACAGCTACCACAGTTTCACAAACCGTAAAGGTTTATATAGATCGGGACATTCAGTAGGCTATTCAAATTCAAACTATTTCAACGTTCTCAACATGTGCAGCGGCCTTTTCTTGAACATGTTTCTCATCAATAATATTAGCAACAGATGCTAGTCTATTTTTATCATGGGAGGCCGTCATATCGCCAAAAACTTCATCCATTTCCTCGAGACTTCGATTTCTTGTTTCAGGAACAAAGAAAAACACAAATAGAAAGGCAAGAATAGCAAAGGCTGCAAAGAAAATATAAGTGCCCCACGAGATTGTTGCAAGCATTTTTGGAGTCACTAAACCAATAATAAAATTGCACATCCAAGTCGAGGAGGTCGTTATGGCAACTGCCTTTGATCTAATACTCAAGTTGAAAATTTCTGAAGGATAAACCCAACCAATTGGTCCAAAAGAATAGGCAAAATTTATACAATAAATATAAATGAATGCGATTCCTGTCCACCCAGCAGACTTGTTTTTATCAAGGTTTTCTCCATACTTGCCGACAATCGCTCCAATTATAATCAATGATATAAAGGTCCCTGCAGCTCCAGCTAGTAACAAAGCTCTTCTTCCCAATTTATCGATCAATAACATTGGCGGTATAGTGCTCAAGAAGTTCACAATACCGTAAACTCCAGTAGCTAGAAGTGACGACGTATTTCCTCCGAGTCCTAATTGGGCAAATATAGTTGGTGCATAATATATAATTGCATTGCATCCTATAAATTGTTGAAAAAACATTATTGCAGATCCAATGAATATACGCTTAAAGTGAGGCCAAGTGGTCAAGATATTCCAATATTGACCGAGAAATAAACGTACACCTGTGAAATCTTGAAGGTTTTTTGGGATGTTAGTTCTTTCAAAAATGACATCAGCTTTGATCATAGCTAGCTCGTCAAGTAACTCTTGGTCGGTCAAGCTAAGCTTCCTTAGCTTGGACAAAGTCTCTAAAGCCTCCTCGTCGCGATCCTTAGAAACGAGCCAGCGTGGCGAGTAAGGTAGAAAGAACATTGCTATTCCCAAAATTATAGCAAAGAGCATTTGTATAGCAATGGGAAATCTCCAAGCCGCAGACGATTGGCCAGTACAACCATGTGGACCGACATCATGTCTTGGGTCAAAAGTCCTTTTCCCAGGTGAGCCGCCAGAATAAGGAATATTGGGAGCGCATCTAGTGCCACCTATATAGTTACTACCATAGTCAATCCAATAAGAAATTAATATTCCAAATGTGATGCTTACTTGCTGTAACACAATCAAGCCACCTCGAACCAGCGGAGGTGCAGTTTCTGCAATGTACATTGGTACCACCATAGTTAGCATTCCTACTGCAACACCAGCTACTCCTCTACCAGCGAAAATCATTGGATCATTTATTGCAATAGTTTGAAACGTAACCCCAATAACAAAGACTACACAAGCCATCATGATAGATATTTTACGGCCAAACTTATCAGCGATGGGACCATTTATTAAAGATCCAAGCCAAGCAGTCAATAGATAGGTAGAAACAAACCATCCTTTGTAATCAGCATCAAAATATATTCGAGGAAAATGATATATGAAATTCTCCATCGTGAGAAGTCCAGACACTACGCCTTGATCATAACCAAATAACAATCCTCCAAGGGTAGCAAAAGTGGCCACAGCATATATGTATACGTTCCCTTTGTTTCCGCTCATTTTTTGAAGAACCTGCAGTAAAAAGATATCAAGGAAAATAGCCTGGTATTTATCCACGCGGATTAATTAATACAGCATCATATGTGGAGATAACTATAAGAGCTTAGTGGAGGATATGGAAAAACCTTTTGTTCACTATGGAGAAACAATACCTCAAATTATTGGGGAAATTGTTCAACAATAGCGCTTCATCAATTTATCCGAATACTCAAGTTAGCCGTGCGGAGAGGAAAAACTATTTCATGATCAAATAATTCAACAAAAAAATAAAGAACACCGGGATTCATACATCAGACCTTCACTTATTGAACAGGGTTCTTATTCCAGCAAGGTATCACGCAAACACTATTGTATCTTGGTTTCTTTATTGTATGGTAGATTTTCCGATCGGTCGTACCCCGGATCTCTGCAAACAAAATAAATCAGGGGTAATGTAGTATAGCCAGGTACAAGCAAATTCGTGGCGGCGAAAAGTGTTATACCCGTTTTTAGGGACTCAAAAATTTACGCGAGTAAATGTAAGAAAACTAAGCGAGAATGCATCACCTTACTATTTTCTAGTGCAATCTTACTTGAATTCATCTTTTGAACCAAATAATTTTAACGCGACATAATTATAATTGAATATTTAAACATACGTAACAATTCAGTAAAATAGCCTTTCATTGGCAGCTTTGATAGCTTTCTTTGCACCTTCACTATACCTTTGCTCTTCTTCATACTTTGTAAAGGCAAATTCTTGCATAGCAGGCTTCCCACCTGTTCCCTCTACATCTTTTGGTGTTGCTCTACCAACATGGTTTGACTCAGCAAGTCCATGAGGAAAACCAGGAAAGTCTGGGCCTGCTAATCCAGACAAGAATGCCTCCCTTTGTAAGAAAGCATATCTTGTATTCACATCACACAATGGAACAGACGGAATGTAGAAAACCGACGAATCAGCTTTACCAGTATGAACAGGATCAACAGCATGAATTAGATCACAGTGCCAAAAAACCATATCACCTGGTTCAACTTTTGGGGCCGGAACCATGATATTATCAATATCTAAATCTTTGTGCGTTTTGTCATTGAATTCTAATCCTTTACCAGGGTATGCACCCGGAATACTAGAGTCAAGTTTCAATTCGTTGTGTTCGTTAAAGAAGGGCTTCAACATATAATAAGCAGTGATTTCTTTCACCAAAGGAGCAAATAGAATAGTACCTTCGCTAGGCGCAATATCAGAAACAGCTAACCAACCCTGAAATGTTCTGAATACACTGCAGGTGCCCTTTGACTCATGCATATCCATTTTGGCATCAATTCTATGTGTTGCATCATAAGGATCGAACTGTTCCCATTTACCATCAAAAATTGATTTATAGCAACTACTATATTCTCTATCTTCCCATCTTTCCAACGAACCACCATCAGCATGAGGACCTAGAGAAAAAAGTGCATCTCCTGCATTCCTAATTCTTAAACGATCAGCATAAGAAACATTTTGATCCAAGCATACTTCGGTCTCCGGGGAAGCGTGCCATAAATTGTTCATGTGCGTTAAAGCACCTATGACGTTAGGATGCGATCGCGCTTCAACTTGTGATTTAGACCAATACAATTCATAAACAACTTTCTTGTCCCTAGGAAATCCAGTAGTATTTGGGTTTGAATCTATATACTTAATAACATCTTTCTTCATTCTCACAGCTTCGGCTCTTGGAATAACATTTTTGATGACTAAACACCCACGTTTAAGAACTTCTTGTCTCAGTTGTTCACTCATGCTGCCGAGGTCTGAAAATTCAACTTTTGGAATGATATCTGAACCGCATTGTTTAATGTCTTGAATACCCTCTGCTAATGCTTTTTTCAATCTGACCCAGCTAGCTGTTAAGGCATCCTTGTCCTTAATCAAATTTTTTTTGATTTCGGCATATTCTTCTGGTAGTTCACAAGCATAATCTCCTTCAAAGGATGAGAAGACTGAAGAGATATCCCCACTACCTTTCACTTTGGCTTTAGAAATATCGCAGGTACGAAATTTGGGGAAATGTGAATCAACTAGCGCGGTTGGCATTTTCTATAGTATTTGGATCGAAAATGTCCGAACCCATCCTTCAAAGAAATCATCGGGCTTTATATAGTTTTCAGCAGCCTTGCTTCGTGATAGTCAAGGCTTTCAAAGAAACTGGGTATATATCATAAGCAGCGGGTGGATTACTCGATCAGGTATTCCGCACGCTTTTTTTCCAGATACTCAATCAGGTATGCCTTCCGCCCATAGTAACTAGATCCAATAATGCTGATCCTGGATACCATAAAGCTTTTCATTTTTCTGCTTCAGTAGTTCAGTACAGATCAGCAAGGTTGTATTATGTTATCTAATTTCACCATATCGACTTTTTCAATTTCTAAAAGGCTGGTAAGTAAGTAGGTACGTTGAGTATTAACTAGCTATGTATTAACCAGATAGCGTGCAATTAATGCTTGTGAGCGTTGCAAAAAACTTCATAGAAGATGTACAGTTGGCTCTGACGAGCTTAAATGTGAACAGTGCACCAGTAAATCTGTTGAGTGTGTTTGGGGGAATACTAATGGGCGGGGGGCTTCCAAGAGCAAAATAAGGAAGGGATCTGGAGTTCAAAAGGAACATATATACGAGAAGATGTTCAAGAATAATGATCAGACAAAACCTCAGTTTGTGTGTGCCACTCAACCTCTTGCTCTGCTACTAAGCAGAGATTCTTTTTTATGTTTCGATGGTGATGACATTGGTCTTTACTACCCTTGGAGAGACATAGGTACTACAGACAATGGTTCCTTAATCAAAAAAGACGTCGATGAGGAGTTGAAGAGATATTTAAATAGTAAAGGTGCCTTTTCAGTCCCACCTATGAAAGAAAGGCGACGTTTGATAAGGCTATATCTCAATAATATTTACCCACTTTATCCTGTGGTAGGAAGGAATATTGCTGACGATATTGAAGCTATACCTTTAATGCTTTTGAATGCTATCTTTTTAAGCGTTGTGAGGTTAGACAACCTTCAGGACAAGAAAGAGATCAGGTCAAGATCAAGCGAGTTTTTTGAGCGCTGTAGACTACTAGAACTAGTGGAAACAAATAAAATAACATTAATACAATCGTATTTGTTGTTATCCATTCATGAGGAAGGAATGGAAGGAGCTGCCATGTCTAAAGAGTTAATAACGAAGGCATGCAATTTATGCGGTGAGTTGGCGATCACTAATATGGGCGGTTCTGATGGAACACAGAAAAGTGCTAATAACTTGAGCTCGGATGTAGCTAGCTTCAAAAGAGTCTCGTATGGGAAGAGTATTTTGCTTCGAATATTTTGGGTATCGTTCTGCTGCGACCGACTTGTCTCTGCAACTAGTGGAAGAGAAATGTTTTACAATAGAGCAGATTTGATGATTGACGACGTTACATTAGCAGATTTTGATGAAGGAGAAGATCAACAGTCCGACTTTTTTATATTTCAATCTTGGTGCACTATTTGCAAACTAATAGATCGCATTCAGTGTGCTTTGTATAGGCCACCACAGAAAAGGACCTTAGACGATCTTAATCTCAAGTCTGATCTTTTAAATTGGACTGTTAAGACACCTTCCCCAGTGACGAGATATTTCGAAGGATTCCTAACAATATGCCATGCTTACGCTTGCATTTTATATCTCCGTTGCAAAGTTGATTCGATCTCTTTAATTGTTGGTGCCGAAGTCAATCCTTTAGAAGAATCAACGGAAAGTGTTATAAAACTCGTTCATAAGTATTCGAAGATAATTGTTGAGCTCACTGATTTGAATGGCATCGTCTGTCATGTTGTTGTGGCGCATGCTGTTATTCACGTTATCGCTATATTACAACTAGAGACAAAAATTCATTTGAAGGATGACTCTCAATGGGCGCTAGGTGAACCGGAAATGTACTTCAAAACTGTAATGCGGAGTTCTTTATCTATCTTGGAAAGCCTTAAGGATTACTGGTGGTTTGCTGGCGCATCCCTCAAGCTATGTAAAGTAGTTCTCTTTCCAGATGGCTCTAAAAATTAGTATGATATATTTGCATACTCTTCTAGCAAAATTTCAAGGCGCTGCTTGGAAAGAATGCTGGTCAGGAGACAAGCTTACATCATGCATACGAGCGATCGATGGGTTACTATCATACACAAGATTGATAGCGAAAAATTCAGAGCTCATTACGCTTATTGGAAAAGTGTTATAGGTTATCGGTCGTAAAAATATTGCATGAACATTCTTTAGTAATTCCTTCTCGTATATGTTTAAGGCATAATAAAAATTGATTTATCCAGATGATTATCCAAACTTTTCCGCAGATTAACTTTTACAGGTTATCCTATTCAAGTATTTTGGAACACATCATCCCGACGAGTATACGTAAACGTTTGGAAACTTATATTTGTAAGGATCTGTATGGCGTCTTCATAGACTATAAAAACAATTCGTAATATAATCTAACGTTTTCTAAAAAGTATACCTCTAATTTACTAGACGTCAGTTAACAGGCGCAGCCAAAGAAATTTTAGACTTTTTAGTATCTGCGTTATTGCAGTTAATTATAATTATAGAAGGTATTCAGCGTGCACTTCAATTTCTCTTTTCATTGAAAAGTAATGATCAATACTGCAGTTTTATGTCAGTGTAAGGGGTTTAATTCCCACACATTTGAAGAAAAAGCTTTTACTTTCTACAAGGTAATTTTATTGCATCAAGACCTAAAATCAGTTGTCATTGTACCTATAAATGGGTAGGATAAATCTCCACATATTTAACTTCCAAATAAAATGCCGTACTTCCTGGACACTCCAACGAAGTGGACAAATAATCTTCGTATTTTTGCCTGCCAAATGCTGGACAACCCGAGAAAATCTTATTTCCATTGTACTGTAGCCTTCCATCACTTATAGAAAATCCCACTGCTGGGCTTTGGTTCTTATCTACATGTAACACTGCAGTTTCCTCTTCATTTGGGATAGTAACGATGCTTATGCCTGTTCCATCGCCATCTTGTAGGTACCCATCCTCATTCAAATTCAACAAAAGAGGAATGCGCATATTGGGTATCTCGCTAGAGTTCCCAGCGAAAATTTCAGTAGTATCTTCGTGCCTAAAAACAGTCTGACCATCTAAATCGCTACCAGGTTTGGCTACTTTAAGAAAAAACAGTACAGCAGAAACCCTTGTGTAAGCAAAAACCAGTAATGTTATTAATTTATTGAGTTTCATTTCAAACGAAGTATTGTTGTATTCGATATGTTTGTTTCGAAGTGAGAGAAAAGGCCTTCTTCATGTATTTATATAATCTTGTTTCATTCTTAAATAGAGGATTGTTTCTATTAATAAGTGTTATGAAAGCTGACCCCTCTGAAGTAAGAAGTAATTATTACGGAATAGATGATTATCTTTCTTTATCATCTACTCTATATTTAGAAACTCGATCAGGACTTGATTGATTTAAGATTTAAAAAACCTAAAAAGTGTGTATTCTACCCACGGTCTTGTTATTTAACATATAATTTTGACCTGTTTTCAATAATGTTGCATTATGATATTCGAAAGCGATATCACAAGGGTGACTTTCACTATTTACTTCCTTATTAAAATTTGATATGAAGGCTAAAACTTTGAATGAATATTCACAAAACGTGTAGGAGGCTTTTCAATCTACTTAGCTAGCATAAGTAGGGCAAGAATAAAATGCTTTCAAAAAGCAGAGTATTTATCGTTAGCTCAGAAAACAAATAAATATAGCGAATGTATTAGAAGTTTCAGTCTCCTCTACAGATATTACTACTTTTAAGGGCCTCTAGCCGATCCGGATAAAAATCGAACTTATTCATTCACTAGTTTAATTGATTGTTGCCAATAGACATTCTATAAGTTATTCGGTTCTATAGGAACTAGCTAAATATGTAAATCAATTCATATATAAATAAAATTCTCTCAATAATCCAGATCTTGTTTTGCATCTTCTATAAAACTTCCGCATCTGCTTTCTGTTTTCATTTTACGATCAGCTGCCAAAGTTTGAGCAAACTTGCTTCTCCTTCTGATCTTTGGCCCTTTCCAATAGAATATATAAATCGGAATAGCTACTAGTAAAGCCAAAAATCCTAAAAGTGTACTTGCCCATTGCAAATGACGCTTTCCTCCGATGTTGTTGTACATCGGAGTAGCATACATAGCTGATATTCCCGCCAAGAAATCACGAGCAAATCCATTTCCTCCTGTAGCAGAAGCAGAGTAGGGACCATAAGCAGCAACCATGTAATCAATTGTTGACATGTAAATTCCGTAGTTAGCAATTGCAATAAGACAACCAAAAATCAAAGGTGCGATCCAATGATTGTGATCAGGTCCCATTGATGTCCATGCAAATCCAAACATACCAATTGCCTCCAAAGGCGCAATAAAAAGAAGAAGGAGAAGTCTTCTTTCAGCTAGTCTAGCTTCTTCCCCGTGCTTTCTCAGAATACATCTTTGTCTATAAATGTCAGGGATATGAATGAAATATGCAATAAAATATCCGACAACAATAGCTATGAAGGTAAGACCATTAGCAATAACTGAAAATCCCCACTGATTGAACACAAGGGTAAAAGAATCCATACAAATAAAAATCAAAGCATCCGAGAATCCAGAAAGCAAAGAAAGGCATAACACAATAGGTTCACGTAAAAACATCTCAAAAGGACGAACCCAGATCAATAAAACTTCTTTGACTGTTAGACGTTTCTTCGAGATCTCTCCAGGGCCATAAATATCGGGATCTTCCCCAGATTCACGGCGGCGTTTAGCTTCGCGATCAACTAAAATAGATGAGCGAGTCTCTGGAACTATGAAGAAGTGTAGAATTTGAGTAACACCACCAAATATTAACTGAATCCAAAAGTTCCAGCGCCATGAGAGGCGATCTTGCATTATTCCACCAAAAATGGGACCTAAACTTGATCCGCCCACAGAAGACAAAACGACGTAAGCAACTGCAAACCCTTGTTCACTGGGCTCCCACATATCTGCTGTCATTCCAAGAGTAACCGACCCTCCAGCTGATGAGATCCCTCCTAGAAATCTACCTACAACTATACTTCCAAAATTAGGAGCCATACCACATAGAATCTGCCATATATTGACAAAGAAAAGACTTAATTGCAAAATTGGCCAACGACCGTACTCTTCACTCCAGGGAGCCCACAATTCACATCCAAATGCGTAGGCAATAAGAAATATCATCTGACCCACTCTGGCTGCTTGCTCACTAATACTGAAATGTTCTGATAGTAATGAAACAGCATTAGGATAAACACTTGCGTTAAAATTCATAGAGCATTGTACAATAAAGACAACTGTAAGAATAGTCCACTTTTTTGCCCAGGAAAATTTGAACCCAAGTTTGTCGTAGCATTCTTCTTCTTGTAATTCACGCCTTCCATCTGCTAGTAATTTTCCGGGAAGTCTCTCAGTCAATTGCTGCTCTGCCTTTTCGATAGAAATCTGGGAAGGCCCAGCATTAGCATCCTCCACATGCATAGGGGCTTCCTTTTCAGAACTTTGTAATATACGACTACTGCTTACTTTCATTCCACTTTTACGTTTGTAAATGCTAGGGCGTATTGTTTCGCCTGAAGCACTAGTTTCACCACCTATCTCTTCATCAAAACTGTTTGAAGGCATACTGGATTCTTAATCGTGATATTTCGAATGTCCGAATCGTAATATTTCAGATAACTTAATTCCACTCCATAGCAGAATACCGCTTTAAAAAGAATCTGAAAGTGTTTGACCAACCTATTACTAAAGACTGTTGGTTAAACAATCTGCACCTGTATACAACCTTGTTTTATGCTTCCACGAATTCTTCCGAAAACGCTTTCCTGTGCACAAAAGGTGCCTAGTTTAACAAAGCTCAAAACGCATATTGATTCCATGGTTATAATCAACCACGTAAATCAAACACAACACGCATTTTATTGTTTTACCGGATTACAAAACTATTTCTGCTTTTATATTGATAGCAATCTATTAGGTACTCGAAATTTATTGCATAAACTCAAAATTGCTAAATTACCGCTAGCGCGCATAAAAGCAATTTAGCGAACTCTTTCATCGAGATCTGAAAAGTTTGTTTTGCCTGTTTAAAATACGTACAAAATAATTTATATTCTAGAGAAGAGCATTCTACAACTGATGGTCGCTAATGAGTCTTGTCAAGATAATCTTCCCCTAGCCAGAAATCAAGCTTTGAAAACAAAGTGATTGCATACCTTATTGAATTATTATAATAGGGTTGCTGATTAAATTATCAAATAATAGCGATAGCTCCGCCTCCTGAACTACGGAATATATATCTCCGATGGGCTTATTCTTCAGTTCCCTCCGTTTAAGAGCGTAACAAACAAATCGCGATAATTCAGTATCGATAACCCGACACTCCGGTAATCGGTCAAGCTTGTCGGAAAAAATTTTCATGCATCCTATTGTGAGGTTTTCGGGTCCCCACTGGGGTAGCGGTACTTCCGGGGTATTCTTTAGATTTCGACAAAGGAGCGAACACATTATTCCTTTTTCTTTTCTTGTTTTTCTCTTGAACTGTGCCAGTCAGTCGGTATATGGAAAAGCTGTCATTAACAAATACCGTTAACATTTGGTTGTAAAGATTCTAACTTTGTTTGATTCATCTTGCTTACATATCTAACAAAGCAGGTTTTGAGAAGAAAGTTTGTTACTATACTAAGTTGTCAAGCAAGTCGAAAAGTAGGTGTAACAGCAGTTAGTCCACTGCTCTTGAAGTAGTATATGTCAAAGATTCTAGTAAGCCAACTGTCGGCGTGCATATGAAGCCATAGCACTTTGCCTTACTTTACAACCACCCCGAAAATGCCCCACCTTCTTAACAATAAATCTCGAAAAAGCTTCGATTTAGTGTGGAGGAATTCTTTCAAAATTTCTTTGTTTTCCATACTAACTTCACCATAGTTCATTCGTTATTCTTGCGCTGCGTTTTTTCATTAGTAGTGATAAGACTCCATCAAAGATTCAGGTGGATCATATTGTAGTTATTGTATTACCTGCATTTTATAAAACCCAGATAACTCAAGCTTCGTAAAATTATTCCGCGACATGCTTGACCGTCAATTCAAGCAGTTTGGTTGAAAAAAAAAAGCTTATATCCGAATATAACGTATGATTGTAGCCATAACATGTATACTTAGTAGTTAACAATTCTTGAGGTAAAATCTTTCGTAAACAAAAAGATTTAACTTTCAAAGATCATATAGATGCTGCGAGGAACGAAACTTTCGGATAGCATTGATTATGACAAAATCATCACCAGCCATTGAGCTAGACTGCAAGTTTGAAATCGTCAAAATTAGACTTATTTCATGCCAATCTTTCTGTTGCTTCTAATAGTCAAGCAGCTCAATTTACATCAAATAAATTTGCATATTCCTTAACGAACCTGACCCAAGAAGGCTCAATATACAATTTGAAACTGATCCAAATTAATTTATGATGCAAAAAACTAAAGTTTTATTCACGATACCAACGTTTCTTGCTGGGTTTTTTATAATGCTATTTAAATAAATAACTGTACTATTGGATCAATATATTACGAAAATGTATTGTATACTTATTATTCTGAGCTGAAGCTTGCAATATAATTTTGCATTTTTGAGCATATACCGAAATTACGTAGTAGAAACTCTAGTTGAACAATTTTGAACTAGGTTATGGTCAATAAAATGAGCAATGTATGAGTGTTGGTCTGCAGTTTTTACAATTTTATAGGAGAGGTTTGCTAAAGAACTTAGAGTAACATTGAGATCTTTACAATAGCAATACCAGCACTAAAAAATTCGATTAACTCTTTTGAGTATATTGCGACCTCTGAAAATAATACCTATTAAATTTCCATATTTCAACAAAGCATATGCGTCCAGGAGGACTATTGAATTGATATGAAGGAAACACTTCAAATTACCGACGTACAACCCCACAGAAAAACAAAACAATTCCACCACTGACAGGAGTCGCTGTTATCTTTTAAACATATTTATCTTAGACCATGGTGAAATCCTAACAGGGGATGTAATTCGTAGAAGTGTGTGCATAATAATTTTTTAGATGAAGTTGAGGTTTTTCTTTTTTTTTCTTCCTTTTGTTAGTTCATCTAATGCATCCTAAAGTAAAGACCACTCAAAAAATTTAATCGATTATTTTAAATTCTTTTTAGTAGCTGTAATTTGAACTATTTGTAACGCTTGCTATAGGAACCTTGATAGCTGTGACTAGCATCCACTTGAAGAAATTACTAAATTAAATGGACTAATGAAAACACGAACGGAATCTGCTGGTCCATTATTCCTCTTCTTTAACAGCACCCTCTGTATCAAGAAGGCCCGAACGATATACCAAGTACCATGTTACACCTATGGATAAGAAAGATGCTAAGCATAAACCGATAGAACATTTATAGGAGTAATGATAAGAAGGACCGTACTTAGATTGATAAATTATTGGGCCCACCAAACCCATAATTTGTGTTGATGCATTAGTGAAGCCGATAGCGAGACCAGCTGAAGACGTTCCTTTAACTACGCGCATTCGATCTGGCCACATCAAGGGATAGAGGGAATTAGATATCAGAGTACTGATTAATGTTAGTTCATAAAGTTCTTCAGTTTTAATGAAACCAAATAAATGTCCTGCGGTAACATTGGCTGATGCCCTCTAAAGATTGGCTTCAGAAATCAAAAAAAAAAAAATAAAACAATGAAATACTTACGCAAGGAGCAACATAATATACTTAGCAATATTGTTGCTTGCTGTTAGTAAAACAACATAGCAGATAATTTGCAAGAAAGACATTATAAATACCGTTGGAAAAGAATTTAAAATCCTTTTGTGAATCAAATAGCCGAGAAAGTTGAGCAAGAGAAAACCAGCGACTGATGGCGGTATTTGCATCAACTGTGATTTTGCAGTGTCTGTGAAACCAAGCTCGTATACGATGGTGGGTAAGACAAATGAAATTCCCCAACCCCCTAGTCCTTGGAATAGCCATATTAAGGAGTAACTGTAAAATGTAGGATCGATTAAAAGTTCCTTTATTTGGGTCCAGCTGAAAGATTTTTCTTCCCTTTTGGGAGCTGATGCCGGAAGTTTAGATAGAACTAGTGCTTTTTCTTTTTCACTCAAAAAATTAGACTCTTCCACATAGTTCGGAAGGAAGAATAATACATATATTCCAATAAGAATTGTCGGAATCCCTTCAAAAATAAACACCCATCTCCATCCGCTTATATTCTGCTTTTGGTCAAGAAAAGAAATACCATATGCCAATATTCCACTGAAAGCTCCACTCAACATTCCGAACGAGTAAAAAAAGGCAATCCTTTTAGGAAGTTCTCTTGGTTTATAGAAGAACGAAATGTGATAGAGGACTGTAGTATACCACGAAGCCTCAAAAAGGCCTAAAAAAAATCTTGCTGCTACCATTCCTGAAAAATTGAAAGTCGTAGCTTGTAGCATCGAAACAATACCCCAAGAGATCATTATCCTCGATTGCCAAACCTTTGGAGAAAACTTCTTTGCAAGCATCGTGAATGGAGGCTCGAAAATGAGATATGGATAATAAAATGCCGAGAGACACCAAGCCCATTGACCAGAACTTAAGTTTCCCAACTCACTCTTGATACCATGGCCCTTTTCAAGATTCAAAATTGCAACATTCGAAATGTTCCCTTTGTTGATTTGAGTGAATATATAAGAAATAGAATAGACTAGAATTAATCTATAATCAAATTTTCGTAGCATCTTTCTGTACTCGTATTCATCATCCTCTGCATCATATTGAGTAATATTAATACTGATTTCTGCACTTTTTCTATCGCTCTGCATGTGCAGCGCAGGGGTTGCAGTGCGATCTATTTTGTCCGGATTTTTGACTTCAGGTTCAACCATTTTCTATATACTACTCGAGAGATATAACAATAGCCTCATTTGAAGCTATCTTGTCAAAAGTAGACTTCTTACGTTGACAAATTGTTAACTTATGTATGTTCTTGAAATCCCGAGTGAATTACGAACTTGGTGTGGTAGAGTTCGAATTCACTCTCGCACCTGATATGTCGTTTGACTATGCTATCTAGGAAGTATTTTGAATCCCTCGGCTGTCATAGGTCGATAATATACTCCACTCATATATAAGCAATAAATCCTTGATCAAAATGTTGGGAGACAATACTTCTGCCTGTAGGTGCAGACAGAGTGGCCACAGTAACTTTTCTAATGTAATTAAGCAACCACAGTGATGCTATATCTATTGAGCCACAGAACATGAAACTGAATATAAATGGAGAACAAGATACACAAAGAATACCTTTATATAACGATGATGAGCATGACAGTCAATGCAACCCTACCCAAGCAATGGGCTCCTCCAACACCAACAAGTTATGACTTGGACTGGGCAGATTTAACTATTGTTGATCTAAGTACCTTTGATCAGCCCGATGGTAAAGTTAAACTAGCAAAAGAACTTGAAAAGGCCGTAAAACACGATGGTTTTTGGGCAGTGTCTGGTGCTGGTATCTCTGAAGACGAGGTAAACCGAATGTATTCTTTAGGCCAGTTTTTCTTTGAGAATTATACAGAAGAGGAAAAGAAGGCACAAGAGGTCAACTTCGAAATCGGAAATTATTTTGGCTATAAAATTAAAGGAAATAAGAATGTTTTCGGTACTGAAGTTAAAGATAACGTCGAAACCTTCAATATTGCAAAATTTACCAGAGGAGGGGTTTTCGAGCAATATTTTAAACAAGAGTTCATCAAAAAATATAGGGAAGAGTTAGAGTATATCTCAAGGAAGTCATTTGAAGTTGCCAGAAAATTGTTCGTTCTATTTGCAATTATATTGGACCTTGAAGAGAACTATTTCGTGGATAAACATTTGTACGATGATCCAAGTGATGATCACCTAAGATTTATGAAGTATCATCCAAGAACACAGCATGATGATGCGAAGGTAGAGAATATATGGGCAAGAGGTCATACCGATTTTGGTAGTTTGACCCTACTATTCAATCAGGTAGTTGCGGGTCTTCAAATTAAGCTTTCCAATGGAGAATGGAAATATATTCCATCGATTCCAGGCGGGATTATCTGCAACATCGGTGACACGTTAAGCTTTTGGAGTGGAGGGTACTTCAAGTCAACCATTCATAGAGTTGTTCGGCCACCACCGGACCAAGTGGATGCTCCTCGAATCGGCCTTTTCTATTTTGTACGGCCCGGAGATAATGCAAAAATTCAAATAGCTCCTTCGTCTGTACTAAAGAAAAAAGGCTTGTATAGAGATATTGAACCAGTTATCGGAACTGACTACGTTCGCAGAAGAGTTAAAGATTACCATGATAAGAAAGACTATTTGAAGCAAAACAATGTTAAGTTTAAAGTTGGTGAGTTTGAAATTGAAGATGGGTTTGAGTGACTTGAATATTTATCATCAGATGTTACATGATTTTAGGGTATCATTGACAACTTTCCAGGCTCATATATCTTTCAAAAATAACACAGCGTAGTCAAATATACTGCGTGCATTGGCTCTTATTGACTAGCTTATACATTTTGCAGTCACCCCTGTAAACTCTCAAAATTTGCAATGTCTGTTATGTTATATATGCAACATGTATCTTAAACCTAAACTTATCCGTTTTCTCCAGTTAGGATAATCTTGGTGCGTTAAGCCATATTTGATGTCCAATTTGGTGCAGTATAGGTGTTCAGAAACAATACATTTTACAGGATATTATGAAAATTGATTTTTTATTATAATGATGCTAGTTGTGGTCTCAGTAAGAATGCCGGAGCACGGAACACAAGAAAACTTATTGGTTTTGTAGTTTGCCCAGGCAAAGATCTCGGACATTTTTTCTTCTTACAGAACAAGTAACAACAGTTGAGTGTTTCACCTATATTAGCCCATATTGTTTTCAAAGATAACGCCCCAATGCTGATAGATAACCTCTGTATATCTTGAAGTTAATCAAAGTAATTCGTAAATTTCATATATCTACTCGCTCAAGAAACCTTCAGAAAATCATTTCATATTCTAAAATTCAACTGGACAAGAACATGACACTATTGAATCGCTACGTATTGATAGCTCGAAAGATATCGACATAGTCTTTCTATTATGTCTTACTAAGGAACTACAACTTGACATGTTTAATACATTATTAATGCTTAAAAAAAATATATTATAATATCTACTGATTTTCATTCCTTCCTTCAGCCAATTCTCGCCATCTTTGCGCCTCCATCTGCCACCACTTTGACTCTAGTTTAGCCGTGGAGACCTCACGTTCAAGCTCCTTTACTTTCTCGTCGAGAATTTCAACTTCTTTCTGCCGTCTTTGCCGATATCTTCTTGCAGCTATTGTATTTTTCACTCGCTTTGTTCCACACACATCATCTGTCAACGAATCGTTTTTGCATTCGCGTCGCTTGCGCTTTTCGAGTCTCCTGCGCACACTCTCGATATCTTCCACCGATGAGTTAGGACGACTTGAAGTACTACCAACTCCAGAACAATTCAATATATTTTCATTCGATTGATCTATCCAAATTAATTTTTTCCCTAATTCTTTTTCGTTAGATTCTGGTTCAGCTTCCGAAAGCGAAGACGATGATATTCGGCTGTCAGATGTAAATTCTTGGTTTTCAATTACTATACTCAGCGATTTTTCTTCAAGATTAATACTTTGGCAAGCAGTTTTATCTTCGCCTTGAAATGGCTCGTAAGGTACCCAATCGTGGTTGGGAAAGTGATAGACAGACAGGTCATTAGATGACTTCGGGCTATATATTGGGTCAAGAA
Source organism: Debaryomyces udenii (assembly GCA_030556595.1). NCBI lineage: Eukaryota > Fungi > Ascomycota > Pichiomycetes > Serinales > Debaryomycetaceae > Debaryomyces > Debaryomyces udenii. Next base: position 8,368 of record JAKTUI010000010.1, on the reverse strand, counting down.
TGTCTTCAGTGTTGCTGGGGACTGAACCATGCGATGGCGTACATCCCGGGGACGGTAGCGGCAACAAGTATGCAAGATCCCATGTTAAGTCTGAAATAAGTGTTTTAAGTCGCGCGTCGGAAAGATTAGCAGTACCGACGCTTAGATACTAAATTGTGAAGAAAAAAAAGCTATATAAAATCTGCTCGAAGTCTCAGATTTGCAGTTCTATATATACCAAGCCTCTGCGAAAAAGTTCTCTCCTTATTTAGTAAACTTAAAGAAAATAAAAAGATACTTGCCAAATTTGGAAAATGAGTCATTTTTACTCATCAAGTATGATAAGTTTTACACAATGCGCAATATCACAAACGTATATTACAGGACTCAGAAATATATTGGTTCACACATAACAATTCGAACGATGTCGCATCTCTTCCAATAGCTTAGATCATCACTGTCCTCATATGAAGAGGAATTTCCTGAGCTCGATGAAGACATGGACAGACTTATTTATAAAATAGACCTGAGTTAAGTTTCCCTCATATTTGATCACTTTTTGCAAAAGTGAAGGTGAATTACTCATTATGATCCACTCTCGGCTAGACATGCGCGTCTTTGGATAATGTATGGTACATCGTCGTTTCTGTACCCATTTTAATAGCGTATGGAGCTAGATAATTCAAATTAGGCAACTTTTTTGCCAAGTAGCAGCCTGTGCAAGGAGCATTGATTGAATTGAGGAGTTGTTTTGAACACAGAATGCAGGTGGTCGTATATAGGCTTGTTTGAATAGTTACAGTTTGTTATCAGTAGATCACATGATAGATTTAATTTTGGTAGCGCTTTCAGAGGATAGAGGAACAAACATCTTTGCAATATTTACTAATATTTTGGTGGATTATCTTCATGGAAGATACATACATTCCTGCATTTCTTTCAAAAACACCAACGCCTAAAAGTACTTCATATATAGCGCTCAATCACATTGTTATCATGAAAATGGCTACGTGATTCAAAGTAAAAGAATGCGAAATCTTTGTAAAATTTTGTAAAATGCCTTTTATATTTCAGGACATTTTATCAAATACATAATAATCCAAAATAGTCGGAAAAAATAGCCAAAACATAATGATACCACAAGAACTGATTAAAAAAGCTCTTGCATTGAAGGTGCCTATTTCATTCTTTTTTAAGAGATAGAAGTGCACTGCAGCAAGTGGCCAACTTCAACTAGTAAGTGCTAAATTCATACTGGGCGAAATTGACTGCAGGAGTAGTGTCTACTCCATAAATCTGGAATTCATTTTGCGCCCATTCGGGATTATTAATTCCATCAATCCACTGCTGGGTTTCGATCACAACACAACCCCACTTCTCGAGGTGGGTTGTTGTCTTTCCATGTTGCTGACTAGCTTTCACTGGAATTGTACCGTCTTGCGAATTACAGCTATAGATCTGAAAAGATTTTTGATTTGTTTTTACTTCCATTCTAATCCCAGTTCGGTTAGATTCCAATGTTAAAAGTGTCAGCTCGGAAGATTCGGGTCCAGAATACCTTGGCCGATCTATGATGAAGGCATTATCATAACCAGTACATTTCGGTCCGCAGTTGTTCACCGCCAGCTTTATATCACGACCGATCTCTTTAGGTATGGTGAAGTCATTAGGTGGGTTCCTTTGGACAAGGCTAATTGAGCCGTTTGGCACTAAATAATCATCAACTTCAATGTATCTGTTCGAAAACGGCATATGTATTATATCTTTTAGCGCAGTTGCATCTTTTGGATCAACAAATGCGTTTAGACTCCAATAATTGTGATTCGCAAGCATAATGGGTGTTGAGCCATCTAATGGAATACTCACTAGTCTACTTGTGAAGATAGGTCCCTTTTTAGCACTTTTGACAGAATACGTGGCGTAGGTTACCACAGTACCAGGAAATCCTTCATAAGCAAAGTCTTTGAGTTCAAAGGTTATACTTGACTTATTATACGAAGAAACTGTCCAATTGCGTTGATCGTATCCCACATCTCCACCATGAAGTGAGTTGACTCCATCATGTTCATTTTTGGGTATATGGTAAACTTCATCTTCCAATTCAAAGGTGCCGTTTTTAATTCTATTGGCATACCTTCCTACGACAGCTCCGAAATAGCTATGTACTGTTTCTGTATCATTGAGGTATGCTTCTCCTTTGTCATACCCAACAATAACATCCTGAGGATGCCCATCTCTGTCGTTTACTTTCAAGTGCGTTAGTCTAGCACCATAAGGTATAAAGGAGGCCTCAATCCCGGGCGCCTGAATTGAGTAAAAGGTAAAGTCACTAGAAGTTGTTCCACTACTGTTGAGCATATGTTTTCCAGCTGGATTCTTGCCACTTAGGATGTCAGAACCATTGAAAGCTAATGCGTTCACTACAGCTATTGTAGTTAAACTCCTTATTGCACTCAAAATTTTCATTTTTACCAGATTAAAATTCTATTCTGTCACTTATCGCAATTGCTTTTGATTCTTGATCGCAAGTTTTTGCTCTCGAGAATCAAGAAGTATTAAATATACAGTTTAGTTACACTTCCAAAGGTACCCATTCAAGATTAGTAACTTGCTTCCCCTTTATTCTTGCATTTATGTTGCATTTAGGCCTCATAGGGCAATTGGGCCAAATCGGTAATAGATTCTCTACTTTTAGAATACTTCAGTGACATCTCACCGTATGTGCGCATATTTAGGTCGATTGTTTTAAATCTGCTTTGCAGGAGCCCGACCCATACCTCCACAGTGGTCCCCACAATAATGTCTTACGTAAAGAAATATTACGAATATTTCTTTAGATATATCAGTTAGTGAATTTTGGATATCTATCAAACATTGCTGATTCAATGTAGCTTCTCCACATTACAGTTTTATACCGATACCGATGGAACTGTTTACATGGATCTTACAGTATTGTATATACAAAACTCTATTTCAACTAAACTTTCACAATCGATATTTTGCTGTCAAAATATATAAGGATATTAATAAAATCAGGAACCTAGGCTGTAAGCCATTCATTAATTGGTTTTTTATTCTTTAAGTTGATTTTTCGGTTTCAACTGGTTTGGTAAAAACTTACGAAGCAAGATCCTAATAATATTACTTGTGCAATTATTTCTTGTTGGAAACTCTTTCAACTGGAAAAGCAGATAGTGGTTCCGAGTAATTTCCTGTTAAATTTAAATTCCCTATCTTGAGAAGTAGCGTATATGGGTAACGAAATGCATTCAGACGAATGGTCCCGAAAACAATAAGACTGGCACTAGCGTTTATAAATATTTGGTAACAACTTAATTGACGTGAGCAAGGCCATTTTCGTAATGCTTAACTCCGATCGGATCTACCAAGAATAGGCTGATTAAGAGAAAAATGTGTTACCCCACGCATCTGTAAAAATTACCATTTCAGGAGATCAGAAGCCTCGTAAAAGTCGAAAACTTTGTCCCAAAATTTACCCTGAACCCTGTACTCACTTCTACTCGGATAGGTGTTCATCACTTACTCAGTGTTTTTGATCAATTAGTAGTGTTATATTTCAATTCAAGGTTATAGAAATGAAAAATGCCGTCTAAATCTCAACACGGCCGAAACCTCGAATGCGAGCATTCGAAGTCAAAAACATTACTAGTTATTATACGGGCGGCGAATGTGCGGCTTCAGTATTTAAAAATTGTATCCTTCATATTGGCTCACGGAATTAGGTGATAAAACGGAAATATAAATTAATGTAGAACACCGGGCTTCTATACGCGTCTAACACTATTGAGATCCATTACTAATATTGTTTAGTCTATAAAAGGGTGTGTTAGGTGGTTCAATTGACTTCTAGTTTTTGACAGGAAAGTATAAAGATGAAAGTTTTTGTTACAGGTGGTTCTGGTTATATTGGTTCAAGAGTTGTTCCTGAGCTTCTTGCTGCGGGACACGAGGTAGTTGCGCTCGCAAGGTCGGATGCTTCTGTTGCAAAGTTAGAGTCTTTTGGAAGTAAAGTTAGTGTTCTCAGAGGAGACCTTAGTGATTTAAATGTTTTGAAGAAAGGGGCATCAGATTCAGATGGTGTGATTCATTTAGGCTTTATTCACGACTTCACGAACATGAAAGAATCCTGCAGGGTTGATTTGCAAGCAGTTGAAACAATGTGTAATGTACTCGAAGGTTCCAATCGTGCATTTATATATACTTCAGGTACACTTTCATTACCTTCAGATAAAGCTGCAACGGAGGCAGATTCTCATGTACCTCTGCCTTTATCAGTTCGTGCTTTGAGTGAAGAGAAAGCGTTATCCTATAAGGATAAGGGTGTCAGGGGTATTGCAGTTAGGTTACCCCCAACTGTTCATGGTAAGGGTGATAAGGCTTTTTTGCCCTCTATCATTACTTCAGCTAGAAATAAAGGTGAATCTGCTTACGTTGGTGATGGCGAGAATGTTTGGCCTGCAGTTCACGTTTTAGATGCTGCTGTAGTGTTTAGGCTTGCATTCGAAAAGGGAATTGCAGGCCATGTTTATCATGGTGTAAGTGAATCAGGTGTCAAAACAAAAGATATTGCTTCTACAATAGGCAAAAGCCTTGGAATACCAATTATCCTGGTATCACCCGACGAAGCACAAGAACGTTTGGGGTTTTTGGGCATGTTGTTTGCCTTTAATAATAAAGTTTCAAATGAAGTCACTCGTAAGGAACTTGGATGGACTCCTAAACAAGTCCTGCTTCTTGAAGATATTACTTCTGATGATTACTTGAATAGTGTCGGTAATCTTACCTTTTGAATAAATTACTAGAACTAATGCTTATATAGTAAATATAATTTTGAACAACTCTTCTAGTACTACACTTTTGAAGCAGGATATTATTTTAAAGCCCGAAATCTCTCTCCTCGACGTATTCATATTATGGAATCAGATAAATTGATTTATAGTGTTTGGTTTGTGTACTAAGCTGCCCTATATACTATTCACTGCACTGGATATTTTCGGGCAAAAGACATAGTTAACTGTAAATCCTAACAAAGGTGAAATCGGTTGAAATGTCGCGTCGTTATTTAGATTACTATAATGGGCAGTATAGATTGCACTTCTAGCTTCTTCCCACACAGTGAAGACAGCCAGTGCGTCAACTTGAGACCATTCCTTTTATACCAAGTCTGTTCGCACCACCGACTTGGTCGTAGCTGAATTTAAAGAGGTGACTAGTGACAAATCTAAAAGGACCTTCTTGCTTCTCTTATTTATGCGCCAATCCAAACTGAAATTTCGACCCGATCTTCTAAATCTTTGGGATTGTTGTCGCAATTCAGGGCTTCGGAACCGGATATAGCTTCCTAGGTGTAATATGAAAGAATGCAGAGCACAACTAATATTATAAAATTGAAAGTTAAATCAATTGGTGTGAATAATGCCGATGTGATTCTTTCTTTGGCAAATGGCCAAGGAGCTCAAAGTAGTGCGGTTAATTTTAAAATTGTGACTGACAGAGTAGATGTGTTTTATCTCTCCCTGAATCATGTATTTAGTTCAGAATCCTATGTGGTCAAGAACAAAGTCTTTTCAATTTTGTCAAATTCAAAAGTTGTAAATAGACACAGCTTTTGGCTAATGGTCTACTAAAAAAAAAAAGGAACAAAAAAAACTTCAATACTGGCAAGAATAAGGCTTACCGGGGGAGATGTACTCTTAATATAGAAATTTTGCAATTATGAAATATATTAATAATAGCTAAAATAAGTCTTTTGATTTGATAAATCTAAGACTTTCATTAACCTTAATGCGAAATTCTATTTAATTGCAGGGAATAAAAATTCTGACAAAACACGTGTGTATTATTACTTGTCATTCAAATGTGTTCATTATCTAGGCGACCCTTTCAAAGAAAGATATTCTTTTGCTGTACTTGTATCGTGTGATTCCAAGCTCATCTCTTCAAAAACTACTTCATCAGAAGAACTACTATCACTTTCATAGTTCCCATCGGTACCAACCTTGTCAGGAAGTATAACGTCGCTCTCTTTTCTATCTTCATTAACGTAATTATCATTTTCGCTAAAGTAACCATAGCCATGTATCCCAAGCATGTGCTCAAGAGACTCAAAATCATTCTTTTTGCGCTTTTCATCGTTTGTGCAATCCGATAATCCAAAGTCAATTAACGAGATCTTGCCGGACACAGAAACATGAATATTGGCTAGTCTAATATCATTGTGCGAAATTCCCAACAGATGAATTTCGTTGAGTCTTGATTTGATGACTTTGTATACTTTGTCGCGGTCCCATTTTTCCATCGGTAATTCTTTCCCAAGATATTCGAATATATGCATAGGATGATCGGGAATACCATTCCAATAACCAGAAACAAGGATCTTTGGAAAGTTGGAAGCGAACCGTGATTTCGCAATTTTTTCATTAATTGCAAGTTCATTGAAGAACATGTCATAATATCCCTTTTTCTCGGGAATAGAAAAGCATGTCAATTCACTCTCTTCCCATAACCGTTTAGAGTAATGGTACAACTTGACAAACACCGTCGATGGAAGATCAAATTCTAAACCAGGGTAACACTTTGTGGCATCATACATTACACGACAATACGTATTGCCCTTGATTACATCAAAGTCACTATCAGCATTTTCTTTGATTGTGTTCAAATTTCCCGGATGTTTGCTTCCAGCTGATTTCCCTGAGGATCCACTAGCAGGTCTGGGAAGCACATTTGCAAATGGATCTGGTCCGTCAATTTTACTGGCCACCTCTAAATCTTTTGCTAACTTGGCTTTCGTATCAAGTGCATCTGCTTCATTCTTATAGAAAAATCCTGCTATTGCAGATCTCAAAGTAATGCCACGCGCAACAGTTTCTGGGTCATTAATGATATAGTAGCTTATAGTCATTTGTTTGCCATCCACAATTGCACATTTGAAAAACCCAGAGAATGTTTGGTGGTCTGAGATAAAAACCCGATCGGTACCACAGAAGAAAGCATCATAAAGATATTTTCTTAGAACCAAAGCAAATAATACCCTAGGGGTCCACTCTCCATTTGCAAATAAAGGTTGACTTTTCTGCAGTCTCAATTGCCTATGGTTTTTTAGGTTCAACTTGTAGTCCCTTATAGCTACTTTCAAGTCCTCAAAACCTTGCACTAGGTTATAGTTTCCTTTTTTGTAATCACCTATGGCAAAACAAATTTCCGGGAACCGAAAATTTGTGGCCAACTCATCTATAGCCATATGGATGACGTCCGGTTTTATCACTTGTCGCCTAACCAAAGGGGGCCTTACTATTGATGGTTTGCCAAAAAAGTGGTGATTACCGAAAAAGTCCTCATAAAGTAGATTAGTTGTTCTTGCTATTTCTTGATCGAAGTACCGTTGGATATCGTCTTTCACATGCATGGCATCTCCACGTGGATAAACATATTCTTCTAATAAAGGTTTACGTCGAATATTTGATTCTCTGATAGCGGTATCAAGTGGAGCAAGATAGTTCTCTTTGAATTCATCACTACTCATCTCCCTAAATTCAGCTGCCATCAATGCATTGGTGAGGTAAACCAGAGCAGGCATAAAAGGCATAGTCTCTAGTGAAACGGATGCATCACTTTTGGTTACTAATCTTTCTGAAGAGGGTTCTTGCTCCTGCTCATCCCAATAACTCCGAATCCTCAATAAGTGAGTATCCAAAAAGACCCTTGTATTCTGTTCATTGTTATTCTGAACACTAGCATATAACGCTGGATTTATCCTGATACACTCGTTGTTTGGGTCATCGTATGTAATAGCATTACTCTCTTCTCCAGAGAAGTACATCCATGGCAGTACTTAGCTAAAGAATAGGTGTATATTTGTTTTATTACCCCTTGTTAATGTTTGGAGTTACCCGGCTGTCCAAATTCATATATTATGTAATAAAACGTCTTGGTGCGAATGCGGTAAGTTGTTGCAATAGCGGATGGGATCTAACAGTCGCTATTCCCTGCACTGGATATTTTCGCGCAAAACCCATAGTTAAGCGTTTTTCCTGACAAGGTGAAATGTCTCGGGTGAAATGTCGTGCTATTTTCTACATTACTATAATAAGCAGCATCTAGTTTGCACTCGAGTTTTTTCACAACTTAACGCACATGACCTGAAGCACGCGCCACAAGAAGCACAAAACCGATATGCATATTCTGGTAATCTGAGAAAACAACTATTTGTCAAGAAGTCACCCATATTAATGCATGTTTGTGATGTTTGTAGCTTGAGCATTTAGCCGTGTATGTGTAACCATGTACAAGGTGTTTGTAGAGTAAAATGTTTGAAAGTCACATTAATTGTAACTTTTTGTGTGCAGTAAAAACTAACGATTTATAA